>JBCEWC010011102.1:0-17011 GCA_038996855.1 Solanum aculeatissimum
AATTCCTTAGAATTTATATGTTATGTGTTTATTTTCCACGCTTCCGAACCGATGAGGTGTAAAATGATGCTATGATGACATGATCGAGGACTTTTGGGTTCTCCTTCGCCATGTCACATCTAGACCCCCTATCCGGGTCGTGACATCTTGCTACAATTCAAGGCAGATGTGCATAAACAGAAGGTGATGGAGTATTGAGAAATCAAGACAGATTATGTGTTCTAGATATTGATGGTATTCGAGAAAGGATCATCACAGATGCCCACAACTCTAGGTATTCCATCCACCTAGGGTCAACTAATATGTACCATAACTTGAGAGAGGTTTATTGGAGGAGTGAAATGAAGAGAGGCATTACTGAGTTTGTTTCTAAGTGCCCAAATTGCCAACAAGTTAAAGTTGAGCATCAAATGCCATGTGAAGTAGATCAGAATTTTGAAATTTCAGAATGGAAATTAGAGATGATCAATATGGACTTTGTTATAGGCTTACCGAGGTCTCACAGGCAGTATAATTCAATTTGGGTGATAGTTGACAGGATAACTAAATCTGCACACTTTTTGGCAGTAAAGACGACTAACATAGCTGAGGATTATGTCTGACTATACATAAGAGAGATTTTTAGACTGCATGGAGTTCCTTTTTCTATCATCTCAGATAGAGGAGCCCAATTCACTGCACAGTTTTGGAGATCTTCTCAGAAAGGCTTAGGTTCAAAGATGAATCTTAGCACTGCTTTTCACCCTCATATTGATGGTCAGGATAAATGCACAATTCAGACCATGGATGATATGTTGAATTTTCCTACAACAAACAACTTCCATTTGACCATTCAAATGGCTTTATATGAGGCTCTCTATAGGAGGAGATGTAGATCACCAATTTGATGGTTCAAGTAGGTGAAGCAGGATTGATTGAACCAGACTTGGTACACCAAGCAATGGAGAAAATAAAGATCATCCAAGAGATATTGAGCACTTCCAAGAGTCTCTAGACGTCCTACACTGATGTTAAGAGAAGAGACCTAGAGTTAGAAGTGAATGATTGGGTATACTTGAAAGTGTCACCCATGAAGGGTGTAATGAGGTTTGGAAAGAAAGTAAAGTTGAGTCCACGATACATTGATCCTTACCAAATTGTGAAAAGAGTGGGAAACATATTTTATGAGTTAGAGCTACCACAAGAGTCGGTAGTCATCCATCTGGTCTTTTACATTTCTATGCTTAAGAATTGTTTGGGAGATCCATCCTTGGTTGTGCCTATTGAAAGAATTGGAGTGAAAGATAGTTTGAGTTATGAAGAGATACCCATCTAAATCT
Source organism: Solanum aculeatissimum (assembly GCA_038996855.1). Classification (NCBI taxonomy): domain Eukaryota; kingdom Viridiplantae; phylum Streptophyta; class Magnoliopsida; order Solanales; family Solanaceae; genus Solanum; species Solanum aculeatissimum. The sequence continues at coordinate 1,320 of JBCEWC010011102.1, forward strand.
TGGATTGTCAAGTTCACAAGTTGAAAACTAAAGAGGTTGCACCAATAAAAGTGTTGTGGAGGAGTTAATCCGTTGAAGAGACTACATGGGAATCTGTTAATGGAATTGTGAACGAATTGCGTCTTCCATGAATGTTTCTCGAAGGTTTTTCTCAAAATCTAATGTATTTCTATATAATTTGGCATGAATGATAGTTTTTATGAATTAAATATTTGAAATAGATGATCTTTCCATACTACACGAACCCTAGCATGAATTCTTATTATTTTTACATATTCCATATAAATGAGCATACATGAGTATAATTTTAGCCAGAATAGCCTATAAAATCCTTGAATTCTTTAACTTTACTTTTGTTTTTCCTAAATGTTATGAGTTAGAATGATACATGATAGGGTCTCTAAAAGTCAAGATATGAACCTTAAAAGAATATAACCAAAGAGTTGATAGCTAATGTGATTAATTAAGTTGATTAAAGTCTTTATAAGACTCATGATTGGAATGATTGGAGATTGATGGTTTTATGAGCATTAGGTCTTGGGAGAAGTATCAAACACCAAATTGGGTAAGAGTAATAACAACCCGAACTCATTAACTACATTGCCAAACATAGGAGAGGATTGAATCCGCTAAGTCAGATCTCTCCTCTCGATATGGTCCCTGAAATAATAGAGGACCCAGATGACAGACCTGGATCCATTATGGATTTAATTCATTCTTTACCATAGAAAGTACTAAATGGTTGTGGCAACATCAATGAAAATATTGTACAATCACTGGCTCATAAGTTATTGTTGTCGGATAAGAGAAACTCCCAGATAGGTTCCATTTTGATAGTACTCTAACTTGATTAGATCAGATTGATTTAGATTGTATTAATTGGTCATTGTCTACTCTTTATTCCTGATTAGATAGACCTTCGACATCTTGATTGAGCATCTTTGAGTTATTGTTACTCCACCTATATTTGTTTCACTCAACTATTTTATATACTCGTACATTCCATGTACAGACATCCAATTAGACCTGCATCTTTTCATGATGTAGGTATAGGTACCATAGATCATCAACAGGCGCTCCGTTGAAGATCGTCTCCTCACTCCAGTTGATTGGTGAGTCCTTCTCGAGTCTGGAGGATGCCTACTACTTTATCTAGCTTTAGAGTCAGACTTTAAGCTTGTTTATTTTCTTGTTTGAGGTAGCCATGGGTCTGTCATGGCACCACCTAGGAAGCTTAGATAGAGGCTTCATGTCATGCCCCTAGAGGGTACCCTTGGCGTGGCTGACACTCAGAGACTATTGTTAGCCCCTAAGTGAACCACTCGACTTCATCACATTCATTCAATCACAATCTAATAAAGGAAGACATCAATAACAAAGAATACTCAATGAAATAAAAGCATAATATGAAAATCAAGGCCAAAGTCCAAACAATCTATCCATCAACTAAGGAAGACTAGTGTGAGAGAAACTAGCCAAACATAATATCCAATCATAACTCGATAGTCTAGTCTATGAAGCCTCTAAAAATCTAACTAAGTGGTACTAATGATAGGTGTATGGCTACCTTAAAAAATAAAATAGAAAGTCTAATCTCAAATCTAAAAGATAAAATATGTCATCCTCCGAAAGTAGGGGAGGGCTCACCAATCAGCTGAATGTAATAGGTTCTCAATGGTACGCTTGTTGATGATCGCTAGTTCCAATCTCTGCATCATGAAAAGATGGAGGCCCAAATGGGCGTCAGTACGTGGAATGTACGAGTATGTAAAATGGCAGAATGAAACATGTAAAGGCAGAATAACATTAACTCAGATAGCTCAACTTAGGAAATGAGAAACTCAGTCATCAATTCAAAAGTCTAAGGTAAAATTAATGTTTAGACAATGACCACTCATATACCATCTCATCCCATCCACTCAGAGTACGATCAAGACCTATTTGGGAGTTTCTTTAATCGACAACCATCACCTATAAGTTGATGATACAACAAAGAAATGTCATTGCCATATCTATCCAATACCTTGCCAAGGTAATGGACATCCCATCAGTGGATCAACAATAATAACATCAAGTCCTCTTTTTGGGACAATAAGGAATTATCCAATTTTATGGTTTAATTCTCTCCTACGTTGGCCATGTAGTTATTGAGTTCGAGTTGGACTTACTCTTACTCAATTTGGTGCTCAATACTCCTCCCAAGACTCAACATGCTCATAAGACATCAACCCTATGGTTAACTCATTCATGTAGTCTCATTGGATATTCAGCAACTCAATTCATCACATCAATTATCAACTTTTTGGTTACATTCTTTTAAGGTTTAGTTCTAGACTCATAAAGGCTCAATCATGCATCATTTGGACTCATAGCATTCAAGAAAACAAAAAAATAAAGTTAAAAATATTCAGGAATTTTATAGACTTTTCAGGCTCAATTTATACTCATGCATGCCCATTTAAGTGTAATATGCAAATATATCAAGAATTCATACTAGGGTTCATATAGAAAAGTAAAATCATCTATTTCAAGTAATTAATTCATGAAAACTATAATTTATTTATAATTATACTGAAATACATTAGACTATTTTTAAAAAACCTTCAAGAACATTCATGGAAGACTCAATTTGTTCCCAACTCCAATAACTCGGTCTATGGGGCACATAGACGAACAAAATCCATGTTTTGATTAGCTTACATACCTGGAAATTCAGATTTTAAAACTGCTTGGAAGAAATCTCAAGTTTATGCTTCCAAACCTAGCTTTTTTTCTCCCTTAAATCCTTGCTCTATGTTTGGAGGATGTGATTTAGCGTAAAAAAAATCAATTGATATGTTTAAGGCTTTATTTAAGTATAAAAATATCAAGTTTAGGCTTTAAAAGGGTTAAAAAAAACTAAAATAATCCCTTAGAAAAAGCTGCCAAAAGTCATCCACGGGCCACTTTTACGACTCGTGGAACATCCCACAACCCATGGAATCTTTCCATAACTTTTGAGCACGTTTTTTAGGTTACTGGAACATTTTACGAGGTAAATCTATGACATAGAATACTTTATAACCCGTAGATGGATTCGTGAAGTCTGGGGCTAAAAATTAATTTTTTGGACTTTTCCACGATAGCTAACTTTACGGATCGTACTTCAATCCATTACCCATATATAGTTTCATGGAATTACTCTACTCTGGTTGTGTTCAGTAAAATAGTCATAACCTTTAAATCCAAACTCCAAATGAAGTGAAACTAATTGCATTTGAAAGCTAATTCAAAGATATTTCATTTGGTAGGTCATATGATATCTAATTCTCTGTGTGCTAAGGGTTAGATCATTTAAATTTGATCCTTGCATATTCTATCACTATAAACTCAATTTATAGGAAGGTTTTGAACTCGACTAAAAGCTAGAAGTCTCTAATGACCCTAATACACTTCTCACATAAAATAATGAGGCTTGAAACATGGGTAAATATAAGAATAGAGCTATGGGATGTCACAATATCTCCCTTGGGATCATTCATCCTCGAATGATGAGCAATTAAGACCCATCAAGCAGAAACACCATCAAGAACTCAAATGCTCAGATACTTGCATACTCATACTCCAGAATCAACTTCAACTCAGGATTTAGAATTGAAAGACCATTTCTAACATCGTCATTAGGCACGAATATAATTAAATACATGCATACTCATAGACTTGAAAGGGCATCAACTTAGAGATAAGAACTCAACAATGGAAAATTAACTCAGAGAATAGAAATGAATCATTACCATTAATTTCATCATTTGGAGACACGAAAAGGTGAGGGTATCTAGCCTTCATATCCTCTTTAGCTTCCCATGTAGCCTCTTCAATAGATTGACTTCTCTACAACACTTTTACTAATTCAACCTCTTTAGTTCTCAACTTGCGAACTTGACGATCTAAGATTTGGATTGGGATATCTTCATAACTCAAACTATCTTTCACTCCAATTCTTTCAATAGGCACAACCAAGGATGGATCTCCCAAACACTTCTTAAGCATAGAAATGTGAAAGATCAGATGGATGGCTCCCAACTCTTGTAGTATCTCCATCTCATAAGCTATGTTTCCCACTCTCTTCATAATTTGGTAATAACCAATGCATCAAGGACTCAACTTTCCCTTCTTCTCGAATCTCATTACACTTTTTATGGGTGACACTTTCAAGTATACTCAATCATTCACTTCGAACTCTAGGTCCTTTCTCCTAACATAAGTATAGGATTTCTGACGACTCTATGCAGTTCTCAATCTCTCTTGGATGATCTTCACTTTCTCCATAGATTGATGTACCAAGTCTAGTCCAATCAACCCTTCTTTACCTACCTCAAACCACGCAATCAGTGATCAACATCTCCTTCCATGGAGGGCCTCATAAGGAACCATTTGAATGCTGGAATGAAAGTTGTTGTTGTAGGCAAACTCAATCAAAGGCAAGTGATCATCCCAATTGCCTTTGAAGTCGATGACACATGCTCTCAACATATCCTCTAAGGTCGGAATTGTGTGTTCTATCTAGCCATCAGTCTGAGGGTGAAAAGTGGTGCTAAGATTCACCTTTGAACCCAAGCCTTTCTAGAAAGATCTCAAAAATTGTGCAGTAAATTAGACTTCTCTATCTGAGATGATGGACAAGGGAACTCCATGTAATCTAAAAATCTTTTTTATGTATAATCGAGCATAATCCTCTACAGTGTCAGTTGTCTTTACTGCCAAGAAGTGTGCAAATTTTTTCATCCGATCAACTATCACCCAAATCGAGTCATGTTATATGTGTGATCTCGATAAACGTATAATGAAGTTCATGTTGATCATCTCCACTTTCTATTCTGAAATCTCAAAGTTCAGGGCTACTCCACATGGCCTTTGATGCTCAACTTTTACTTGTTGGCAATTTGGGCACTTAGAAACAAACTCATAAATGCCCCTCTTCATTCCACTCCACCAGTAGGCCTCCCTTAAGTCATGATACGTCTTAGTTGATCCCAGATGAATGGAATACTTAGAACTATGGGCTTCTGCCATGATCCTCTCTCGAACACCATCAATATATGGAACACACAATCTACCTTGATACCTCAATACTCCATCTCCCCCTTTGGCGAAAGTCATCACCTTCTGTTTATGCACATCTTCCTTCAATTGTAGTAAGATGGAGTCTTGGTATTGCTTTTCCTTCACCTCCACCATAAGAGATGATGCAGACCAATTTTAAACATTAACTCCACCTTCATTAGACTCTTCAAGTTGTACTCCCAATAGGGTTAATCTATGCACTTTCTTTACCAACTCTTTCTTTCCCTCCTCAACATGGGTCGTGCTGCCCATTAACAATCTTCTAAGAGTATCAACAACAATGTTAGCTTTACCCGGGTGGTAGAGGATGTTCATGTCATAGTCTTCGAGCAACTATAGCCACCTACTTTGCCTCAGATTGAGCTCTTTCTGACTAAATAAATACTGAAGACACTTGTGATCAGTAAACACATCTACATGTACCCCATACAAATAATGGCACTAAAGTTTTAGTGCAAATACCACCGCAGCCAACTCAAGATCATAGGTTAGATAATTTCTCTCATGGACCTTGAGCTGTCTGGAAGAATAAGCAACCACCTTTCCTTTCTACATTAACACACATCTCAATCCCACACTAGAGGCATCACAATAAATGACAAATCCATCAGTCCTTTATGGCAAGTTTAATACGGGTGCAGTAGTCAATTTGGTCTTCAACTCTTGGAAACTTTTCTCACAATCGTTAGACCACTAAAACATGACCTTCTTCTGAGTCAGTCTAGTCAGCGGTGTGGATATGGAAGAGAATTTTCAACAAATTTGTGATAGTAGCCAGCCAAACCCAAAAAGATCCTTATATCTGTGGGAGAGGTTGGTCAAGGACAATTCTTGACCACCTCAATCTTTTGAGTATCCACTCGTATGTCGTCGCCCAAAACCACATAGCCCAGAAATGCCACAGATTTAAGCCAAAACTCACACTTTAAAAACTTTACATATAACTCATTATCCTTGAGCGTATGCAAAGTGATCCTAAGGTGATTAGCATTCTCCTCCACATCTCTGGAATACACCAAGATATCATCAATAAACACGATCATGAACATGTCAAGATACTTTCTAAATACTTTGTTCATCAAGTCCATGAAAATTGCAGGTGCATTTGTCAACCCAAAGTATATTACCATGAACTCAAAGTGACCGTATCGGGTTCGGAAAGCCGTCTTTAGGATGTCAAATTCTCTTACTTTTAACTAGTGATAGCCTGATCGGAGGTCTATCTTGGAGAAAATAGCGACACCCTAAAGTTGATCAAACAAGTCATCAATTTTTAGAAGGGGATATTTGTTCTTAATGGTCACCTTATTCAACTGGCGATAGTCTATACACACCTTGAGAGTACCATCCTTATTTTGAGAAAATAGGACAAGAGGCCCCACGGAGAGACACTCAGCCTAATGAAGCCCTTATCCAAGAGATTATTCAACTGCTCCTTCAGTTCTTTCAACTAGGTTGGAGCCATTCTATATGGAGAAATAGATATAGGTTGAGTATCGGGGAGAACATCAATCCTAAAGTTGATCTCCCTATAGGGAGGGACTCTAGGAAAATCATCAGGGAAGACATTAGGAAACTCATTGACAACTGGAATTGACTCAAAAGGTGGAGACTCTACATCATCAACTTTAACTCGCATGAGGTGGTAGATACACCCTTTAGAAATTAGCTTTCTGGACTTAAGGTAGGAAATAAACTTACCCTTAGGCACTACAAAACTATCCTTTCATTATATAATAGGCTCATTCAGAAATTGGAACCTGACCATCCAGGTTCTATAGTTGACAGAGGCATAACAGGCATAAAGCCAATCCATGCCAAAGATCAGATCAAAGTCAATCATCTCTAACTCAATCAGATCAGCATGAGTATCTCTATGATAAATGGACACTACACAATCTCTATAAACCCTTTCATCTATGAAAGACTCACCAGTAGGAGTAGAAATATTGAAAGGATCAAGAAGACATTCAGGAAGTATCTCAAACTTACTATCCACATATGGAGTCACAAATGATAAAGTGGAACCTGGGTCAAGAAAGACATATACATCATAGGAAAAGACTTGAAGCATACCCATAACAACATTTGGTGCAACTTCCTGATCCTGTCGATTGTCCATCGCATACAAACGATTTGTACCCCGCCCCGTATTAGTAGTGGCACCTCTCTGATTACACTGGCCTGTAGTACTGGCGAAGACTGAGCTTTATTACCTCCCTCACCCTGCCTTCTCATTGGTCACTCATTCTGGAAATGACCAATCTGTCCACACTTGAAGCAAGAATTTGTGCCCTCTCAGCACTCACCTAGGTGGAGTATGCCACATTTGGCACATGGTGGTTTCCCTTTTGAACCTTGAGCCACACTAGCTTGGGATTGAGAACCTTAAGCTCTGGAATTTTGTTAGCCTTGTGACTTTTGATCATACCTGTTACTCAGAGCTGGTGTACTTGTTGAGGATGGTGCATAGTTTGAAGACCTCTTCTGAGAATAAGACATGTCCCTCTTACCTTGCTTTTGCTGGCTAGGCTCATGCCCTGCTGATTTAGCCTTCTTGCTCGAATTTTCCTCCCTATCTATCTTTTTATCCTCCTCAAGTTGTTGTGCATAGATCATAACTCTGGAGATGTCCATGCCTGGAATCAGCAATGTCGCTTTGCACTCCTTTTTCACATGCTTGCCCAAGCTAGATATGAACTTCCTCATTCTAGATCTCATGTCAGGTACCATCTTTGGAGCATACATGGATAGTGGTATGAACTTGAGGCTATATTCCTTGACAGTCATCCCCTCCTGGTTCAAGTTGACAAACTCTTCAACCATTGCTTCCCTCAACTCTCGTGGAAAGAAGTGGTGAAGAAAGACGCTCTCAAAATCACCTCAAATGGCAGGTTCAACATCCTCACCTTGGCTTTCTTCCCACTGATTCTACCAGACATTTGCCACATCCTAAAGTTGATAGAAAGCAAGTTCAACGCCTCAGTCTCAGTTGCATGCATAGTTTTTAACACCTTTCACATCTCATCAATAAAGTTCTGGGTTTTTCCTTAACCTTAGACCCTGTGAAGACTGGTGGGTTCATCCTCAAAAAATCTCTAAGTCTGGTTGTAGCAATTGTCTCTTGGGAGCTAGAGCTAGGTATTTGTGATTTTCGATTCCCACTCTGAGTGGATACTAGTTGGGTGAGCATAATGATATCTCCTCTAAAATCAGCTTCTGTAATAGGAGCAGGTGGAGAAGTGGGTGCTTGTAAAACATCAATGGTTCTAGTTGGTCGACCTCGACCCCTCGTCTCTATTTGAGTAGGCACCTCTGGTGGAGGATTCACAGCATTGGAGGCTGAAACATCTCTTTGGGTGGCGGTACACTTAGGTGGCATAATCTGCAAACGTGTAACACACGAATCAGATAGATACTTTAATAAAGTTAAACTTTTTTCGCACGAACTCAGAGTACAAAAGAAGTGTAACAATTCCTAACATCCCATAGCCTCCTGCTTATAAAGTGTAGTGGACAACACACCCATAAATAATACACTACTAGATTCGACTTTATAGACTCTCTAGGACACTTAAACTCTGTGCTTTGATACCAAGTTCCTCATTCTAGTTTGTCACACCCCAGAAGGGTATCATTGTCATCTTCGGCACTCAGAGACTATTGCTAGCCCCCAAGTGAACCACTCGGCTTCATCACATTCGTTCAATCACAATCTAATAGCGAAAGACATCAATAACAAAGAATACTCAATGAAATGAAATGATAATATGAAAATCAAGGTCAAAGGCCAAACAATCTATCCATCAACTAAGTAAGACTAGTGTGAAAGAAACTAGCCAAACATAACATCAAATCATAACTCGACAGTCTAGTCTATAAAGTCTCTAAACATCTGACTAAGTGGTGCCAATGACAGGTTCATGGCTACCTCAAAAAATAAAATAGAAAGTCTAAACTTATAGATAAAAGATAAAACATGTCATCCTCCGAAAGTAGAGAAGGACTCACCAATCAGCTAAATGTAATAGATTCTTAACGATACATTTGCTGATAATTGCTAGTACCTCTCTCTGCATCATGAAAATATGCAGGCCCAAATAGGAATCAGTACGTGGAATGTACGAGTATGTAAAATGGCAGAATGAAATATGTAAAGGCAGAATAACATCAACTCAAATAGCTCAACTCAGGAAATAAGGAACTCAATCGTCAAGTCAAAAGTCTAAGGTACGAATGAAGTTTAGACAATGAACACTCATATACCATCTCATCTCATCCACTCAGAGTACTATCAAGACCTATTTGGGAGTTTTTCTAACCAACAACCATCACCTATGAGCCTGTGATGATACAACAAAGGCGAGGTTATTACCATATCCATCCAATACCTTGCCAGAGTAAAGGACATCCTATTAGTGGATCCATAATAATAACATCAAGTCCTCTCCACATCCATCCAATATCTTATCAGGATAAAGAACATCCCATCAGTGGATCCACAATAATAACATCAAGTCCTCTTTTTGGGACAATAAGGAATCATCTGATTTTATGGTTCAATCCTCTCCTACGCTGGCCACGTAGTTATTGAGTTTGACTTAGACTTACTCTTACTCAATTTGGTGCTAAATACTCCTCCCAAGACTCAACATGCTCATAAGACATCAACCCTATGGTTAACTCATTCATCTAGTCTCATTGGACATTCGTCAACTCAATTCATCACATCAATTATCAACTCTTTGGTTACATTCTTTTAAGGTTCAGTTCTTAACTCATAAAGGCTCAATCATGCATTATTTTGACTCATAGGATTAAAGAAAACAAAAAAAATGAAGTTACAAACATTTAGGAATTTTATAGACTTTTCAGGTTCAATTTACACTCATGCATGCTCATTTAAGTGTGATATGCAAAAATATCAAGAATTTATGCTAGGGTTCATGTAAAAAAGTAAAATCATTTATTTCAAGTAATTAATTCATGAAAACTATAATTCATGCATAATTATACAGAAATACATTAAACTTTTTTAGAAAAACCTTCAAGAATATCCATGGAAGACTCAATTTGTTCACAACTCCAATAACTCGGTCTATGGGGCACATGGAAGAACAAAATCCATGTTTTGATTAGACTCATACCTGGAAATTTGGAGATTTTTTGATTAGACTCAACCCTAGCGTTTTTTCTCTCTTGAATCCTTGCTCTACGTTTGGAGGATGTGATTTAGGGTAAAAAGAATTAACTGATATGTTTAGGACTTTATTTAGGTATAAAAACATCAAGTGTAGGCTTTAAAAGGGTGGGGAAAGACCAAAATAACCCCTTAGAAAAAGTTGTCAAAAGTTGTCATTGGGCCACTTTAATTGCTCGTGGAACATCCCACGACCCGTGTAATCTTTTCATAATTTTTGGGCACATTTTTAGGTTACTGGAACATTTCATGAGATCAATCCACGATCCATAGATGTATTCGTGAAGTCTGGGAATAAAAATTGATTTTCTGAACTTTTCCACGAAACCTAACTTTACGGGTCGTACTTCAATCCACGATTCGTATATGGTTTTGTGAAATTACTCTGCTCTGGCAGTGTTTAGTAAAATGTCCATAACTTTTAACTTCAAACTCCAAATGAGGTGGAACCAGTTGGAAGCTAATGCAAATTAAAGAGCTTTCATTTGGTAGGTCATGAGATATCTAATTCTCTGTGTGCTAAGAGTTATGATCAATTAAAGTTGACCCTTGTATAATCTATCACTATATACTCAATTTATAGGAAGATTTTGAACTCGACTAAGTGCTAGAAGTCTCTAATGACCCTAATACACTTCTCACGTATAAGAATGAGGTTTGAAACATGGGTAAATATAAGAATAGAGTTATGAGGTGTCACAATATCTCTCCCTTGGGATAATTCGTCCTTGAATGATGAGCAACTTAAGACTCATCAAGCAAAAACACCATCAAGAACTCAAATGCTCGGATACTCGCATACTCATACTCCAGAATCAACTTCAACTCAGGATTTAGAATTGAAAGACCATTTCTAACATCATCATTAGGAACAAATATAAATTTTGCATATGTTGTATTAGTATAAAGACGTCAAGAATTATGGGCATTTAAAATCTTTTTTTTAAATCTTACGTAATGAATCCTTGTCATTAATTATTCTCATCATTTCAGTTTATTAAGTCATAAATACACAGATCATCATAAAATATTAAACTATGAAAAATAAGAATAGACTTGGACAATAGATTTACTTAAATATGAAATAAATAGGTCATTCAAATTAATCTATATCTATATCTATATATTACCTTAAAAGCACCAACTCCAAAAAGGCAAAGTTAAATTATGATTATACCCCTCACTTACAAATAATCTATATCTATATATTTATATCTATATCTATACTATATTAAAAGTGTGAAGATCCTTAGAAATGTTGATTGAATTCTTTGCCCTTCATTAAAAGACTATACTTTAGATAAAATCATCTTTCCACAAATTTTCTTTAAATTCTTATTTAATTATATTTATAATATTAACTTCTAAAATATATGGAAAGAAGTGATAAAATAAGTACTTCTAACTGTGGAAAGACTCCTAGATCTTTCTTATTTGATAGAGTTCTACTTCTTCCTTATTTGTTCATATTTGATAGACTTTTACTTCTTCCTTATTATTTGAATCAAGAAACCCTGCAACTGCTAAAAGAAAATCTTAATTTACCATGAATTATAATTAGTGATAGAATATCTATATATATGACCTTTATAAATAAATTTTAAAAAAAAAGTTGAATAGAATTATATTGTTATTTTATATATAATTTGTAGTATTTTTCTTTTGAATTTTTTACCTCTGTACATCTCACGTTGTTTAATTTTTTTCATGTTGTCGTATTTTATATTTATCTATCTAGATAATTTATTTTCTAATAACGTGATTTTAGTTTATTTTGCAACGTTTATGACATAATTCATAAACTCTACCTTTTCAAAAATAATAGAAAAAGAGTTAACAGTGACAATTGATGATTTGTCTTATTGGTAAGTAATGCGTTCATTTTTTACATCAAATTTGGATTAATGGTATTTGTTATTAAAATATTTACCTTACTACAAGTAATATTTCATTTTTAAATAACTATACATACTTGAATTTTCTCTTAACAAATTAATTTCATGTTTCTAATTCAAATGTCGTAAAAAAGTATCACACAAAGAAGGGAAGATAGTCGTTCAAAGTAGCACTCATGCTTGGAGAGAGTAAACAACATCCAATATCAATTTATTATTTTTAGTAAAAACAAACCTACTAATAAAACCTAACAATTCCTTGAAAAACTTTTATTCCTAATGTTAGACTTTTAGAAATAATAATATTTAAATATATTTAACTGTATCTTTTTTTTTTAATTTTTGCACTATCCATTACAAATTTGTATTGTTAGAATAAAAATATACTAAGAATATATTAACTTAGTCTATAATTTTCCTATATTAAGAAAAAAGCTATAGATCAATAACAATTAAAAATTTATGTTATTTTTATCAATAAGAAATTGTCATCTGAAGAGTTATATTATTTTTATGCTATATAGAAAATATGTTAATAAAAAAAAGGTTAACTACACGAAAATTAAAGTCAACTTTATCGCATGATTATTCGTCAAAAGAAAAAAAAAGACTTGAAAATATTTTTATACAGTTAATTTTTTATATATACATACATATATATATTTGTTATTAATTAATGTGATACATACATAATACAACAATTAAAATTGTCATTTACAATTTTCTTCTCCAACTATTATTTCATTTTCTTATAATATTTAAAATTAAGAATGCCTAAAGTATATGGTAAGAGAAAAATATAGAACATGAGATATTAGGTAGAATTAATAATTAAGGAGTTTGAAAATATATAGTAAAATTAAAAATATTAAGGAGATTTTAGGCATCTCAACAAAGACATGATTAGTAAAAAGTTACACTGGTTAGTTTTTTTTTTCTTTTACTTATGAAAGTTATATATATTTTCAATACTTCATGATTAGTCGATATTTATTTGCAGATTTTTTTTTTCTAAGTTGATTGATAAAAAACTCAACTATTTGTTCATTTATGGAGGTGAATAATAATCTTCAAATTATTTGTAATAATAAGATAATCTTAAGTTTTTTTTAACTCAAGTACAATAGGATGAATCACTTCTAAATTGTTTCCTTTATTATTTGAATAACAACTTATTAATTCAAAGTACTATTACTCTCAAAGTAGTTGAAAGACTAATCTCTTCATTCTCATGTTTTTGAAAAACCAAAGTGTTGATTTTTTTTAATTATGTTATTTGAAAATATTTTTAAAGAACTGTGAAAAAAGTGTATTTCAAAAAATATTTAATGAAATATAGTTTTTCAAATTTACCCTTTTTAAAAAAATGATCATTTTAATCTCGCATAAAACAAATAGAACTATACAAATTATTCATAAAATATACCTTTCACATTATATTTAAATTAATGTATGTTTAGGGTCATCCATTATTGTTCCATTTACTTAGAATTGTGTAGGTTAGGTATGAAAAAAATCTTGGTAGAGAGCGCTATTCACGAATAAGGTCCGTCAAGTCTGAATTTGAATTAGTTAGACTTCAATTCGGATTTTGAACATCGAATGAATAATTAAAAAATATATACTCTTATGACAATATTAAGAATTTTCAAATATTTATAGTATTCAATTTAATAATATTGACGTGACACACACGTGCAACACACGTACACTAAACTAGTTACCTTAAAAGCATGAACTCTAAAATTTAAATATCAAATTAGTAAAAATAAAACCCTCTATTACACTAAACATCTCTAAAATTTAAATTTTAAATTACTAAAATACCCTCTATTACACTAAACACTATTATTTTGTAATAATAATAATTTAAAAAGAAAATCCTCCAACAGTTGCCACCGTATAATGACATTTGCTCCATTGCTCCTTCTTCTATCAATTGTTGCGAATGTTTGCATGATGTTTGCATTCAAGCAAACATAAGACTGTCCATAAAATCCAAAAATTAGATATGTAACTTACAAGAAAAATTCTACACAGAAGAGAATGACATGAAACAGTAGAACCATCTTATTTTTCAAAATGAAAGATTCAGATCCAACTCGGAGAAGTTCTAATGAATTTTTTGTGCACAATTTATTTCGGCCATGGTTTTTGTTGTTGTTGCTGCTGGTTGATGTAGTTGTGAATGAAATTCATAGCCATTACACGGTAGAGATTAGATTGTATTCTGATTGCGAGTTTGAATTTTTGACTAATCAGAATGTTCCTTTTGTGATTTGATGATCTGATAGCCCTAATTTTTAGGGTGTTATATGTGCATACTTTATATTTGGACAAGTAGGTCGAGTGAGAAGCCATTAGGTTTCTATGACGTGGAATTTTGATGAGCTAGCCAGTTATAATTTTGACAAGAAGCCAATATAATTTTGATGTATTTGCAATTGTTGCACGTGGTTGCATTCTATTTGTTTCTATTGGGTTGGGTTGCATTTTCTTGATATCCATATATGTGTGTGGTTCATCATTTGTAACATCGCCCTTTTTTGTGTTTGAATGTTGTTGTCATGCATGTAGAGTTTGAAGATGTTTGTTGAATTGTTATTTTATTTTTTTGTAATTTCATCAGGTGTCAGAGTTGATTTGATGTTGATGAATATTGTTGGCTTTTTAGTGGAATCCTGATGCTAGGAAGGAGAAGTAGCTCGAATTTGATGGTTTAACCTAGCCCTGTTGAAAAAAAGTTATTTGAGTTTTGGATTAGCCAAAAGTGATCAGGTTTTGATTTCTAGATGTTTTGACTATGCCAACATCCTGGGTTGATTCAATTTCTGCAACCGAGAATCTAACTGTTGCTCACCCCAGGTCATAATCCTATGTTCCACCACATCTTAGAAACAAGCCTCCTTCAACAGATCCTCCTGCACAGGCTTCGTATGTTGGTCGTGCTGCATCCGCTTTGGACCAAAGTGGTTATGGTGGAACAAGTGTAGGAGGAAGCTGTTGAAATGGTCCAAGGAATGATTTTTGATTTAGTTATGGCGATGGAGTAGGCCATGGTGGTGGCTGAAATAGCATAATAGGTGGTTGGGATCGATAGAGGGAGCGGGAAGTTAGCCCCTTTACAGATGATGATGAAGAACCCTTTGTTGTCATGCCTCCACTCTACAAAGATGGACCGGCACTCGGTGCCCTCTAGGCCCGAAGAACCCACATATAACCTGTGCTTATCATTCATATATCTATGACAACTCTACTGAGATAAGAGATCGAAATAAGTAGTACCAAACTTACATACTGGACTTGGTCGTTGAGGTCATAACTGTTTAGAAACAAGATACAATCGAACTATATACAATAAGTCTACAAAGCCTCTACAAGATAGAAAACATTAACATAGGTCGGGACAGGTCCCTCCTTACATCAAACTATTATACAATACCAAAATGTATAAACTACAGACTCAGTAAAGCCCCGGATCAACTTGGAGCTCA
>JBCEWC010011103.1:0-17011 GCA_038996855.1 Solanum aculeatissimum
GTTGTTAACCCTTGAGGGGTATTTGTGATCTCTTAAGATAACGGCAGGGGTATTTTTGGTCCAAAAATCTAACGGAGAGTATAAGTGGTCTATTTTGCTTAGTTTAGGGGCAATTTTGATCCTTTTCCGTTTATACAATAAAATAATACTAACAAACAAATTTAAAAAAATATCCTTGCCTTTCATCCCCTCAACTTCTCTCTTGTAATCACAGCATGTAAAGCAAGAAAAACCTCTGTTTGATGATCTTCTAGTTGTCATAATATATATATATATATAAGGACTAATAAAATATGTAATAAAATGTATAAAATAATAACCCCACGACTTTCATAACAAAGACTACTGCTCACACGTGACTGACTTTCTTAGCTGGACGATCTACTACTACTATATATTCAAGAAGACAATTAATTGAGTTGAAAACTGAAAAATATCAAATTAAATTTGGTAAGGTAGCCATGGAAAATTCAAGTTTTAACAACACAGATATTGGTGAAGAAACATCATTTGAATTTAAGAATCTACTTTCTGAAATGTTCACATCTTTTCCTAATCAAAATCCAAGTACTTCCAATTCATTAGAAAATATTCCTAAAATAGCATTTTCTTGTTCCTCTCCTTCTTCAAATTCGTCGTCTTCATCACATAATATTATTTCTTTTGGGAATAATAATATTAATGTTTCATGTGATTCATATTTGTTGGAGGATAATGAATTAGATTATGATATGATAACGGAAAAAGTGATGAGCAGCACCATAAGTAATTCATCTGTGGCAGCTAAGAGGATATGTAGAAGTCCATTGCAATCTCAAGAGCATGTTTTGGCTGAAAGGAAACGTCGAGAAAGATTTTCCCAACTTTTTGCTCTCTTGGCCAAATCTATACCTCAACTCAAGAAGGTATTTTCTTTTTAATTTCAAATTTCTCATTATAAATTTATATTTTTTTAAAAAAAAATTCGCAGATCGATAGTCTAGGGTGTTATATATCATGAGGTAATTGCAAGAATTAACATAGACAATATTCCAACCCTAGCAAAAGAACTATATATCTATACAGCTTACTAACATATGTATCTTATCATGTTTGAGTCTTATAGAAGGCATTTGGTTCATTATAGTAATTACTAATTCTGTGTGCAGTACCTCTTCAATGGATTTGTTGGAACATGTAGAAATCTATGATAAATATATAACAGACAACTTACAAATGCTTATTGTAGAGAGGAAATTGGATTAACTAATTGAATCGCGTCTGAACTTACTGACTCATTTTATATCGGACCAGTCCTTATACCATTGTCTTTTTTCTTCTTTTTTTTCACCATAAGCCATCAGTAAAGGTTGTGAGAGGTTAGACTTGACCCCTACAAAGTTAGAAGGGGCATAAACTGAACTTCTAACACAGAAAAGAGTTACACTTTTGTTCAAAAAAACGAAAAGAAAGGATTAGCCTAATACAACATCCTTCCTTCTTTAACAATATGTATAGTCCTTAAACTTTAGAAAAAAAAACATTTCTCATATTTATTAATTAGTTGAATCAAACCTTTAACCTGTCTTGAAAAATGATGTGGATAAGATGGTAGGTTTCACTTCCAGTAGCAGATGCCAATTTAGCAAGAAAATCCCTCTTAATTAGCTTCTCTGAGATAGTGGGCGATGTTCACATTTGCATTCTATAATCTTTTTTCAATTTAAGGTTTAATTCTTGACTATCATATGGTGATACCAAGTGTCCAATTCCATGTTGAAATTGTTGAAGTCACTGTTATACCATGTGGAAAACAACTGACTGATTGAAAGTTCTATTTGATGAATGGAGTGAATCCCCATATCAGTACTGAGGGTCTTTTTCTTAATGTTTGAGCAATCGTTTTCCTTTCGAACTAGTTTTTGGAGGTAAGTTAAGTCCAAAGCCTAATTCAACAACTTATCTAATAATTAGCTAGTGGGTTCTTTAGAGCATTCTTAATGAATGGACTCGTATTTTCAATAAAATACATTCGAATTTGGTGTTCGTTAACATAGTTATGATATATACTCGTAAGCATGGCGGAGTAGGTGGTATCCTTATTCATCAGGAAGGCCTAAGATCAATTCCCCCTGCCAACGCCTCCTAAGTCGAGTTCATCGCACATAGCTTGTCTAGTGCGTTCATGTCTCAGGTGTGATTTGTGAGCTACTGCATAACAATAGGTTTACCCAAAAAATAGAGACTGCAAATTTCACCCTTGGTTCCAAAATAATATAAATATCATTATTATGGTTGTGATGTGAATAATGATGGACTTTTAATACTTTAACTATATTGTCGTAAAAAGAAAAATGAATGACATAATATAAATTGAGACACCGGGAGCAATTAATTATAGTAGTTTTTTCTTCTATCTCTCCTTGGGATGACTAACCTAACATGAATTATCTATGAATAATTATATTGTTTGATGATGTAGTTGGACAAAGCTACCATTCTTGAAGATGCTATAAAGTACATAGGAGAACTTCAAGAACGTGTTAGTGCTTTAGAAGAAACTGCTGGGACAATAAAGACTAGTACAAACTTGATTGAGTCAACTGCCACACAAGTACACAAACAATATTCTCATGATGATGATGATCTTGAATATTCCAAAAGGAATGATCATGGGAATATTGATGATATAAAGGTTCAAATTCTGGACAAAAATGTACTCATAGGAATCCATTGCAATAAGCAAATGAGGAGCATATTCTCAATAATTGCAGGAATAATGGAAAAACTTCATCTTACTATTCACCACATTAGAGTTACACCCTCCAATCACACTTCTCTTCATCATATCTCCATTCTTGCTGAGGTAAATTAATTAATTAATTTATTTATAATGTACGTCTTAATTTGGTAATGAATCTTGTAATAGTACTGATTGATGACATTCATCGTTGCAGATTGATCATGAGAGTATTGTTGATATTAAAGTGCAGGATGTTCAAAAGGCGTTCGAATTACATCTAAAAACTTAACACAAGACTAAATTCGACTTTGATTATGTTCAAGGTTACTCCAATTGGGATCACTTTGTTAATGTTAAACGTATGCTTTAATTTGTACTATCAATATATGGACAAAAACGTATGTACTGCTGCAACTATATAGTATTTTTCTTTTGAGTCGAGAATCATTCTTGTATTGACATTTTGTTTAGCTATATGAAATTCTTTTTTTTTTTTGAGCCATTACTAATTTGTTCATCATCAATTGAGCTTTTGAGACAAATATTATTTGCAAGAATTAATCAATACATGTGACTATTGAGGTTCAACTCTTGATGTTTTGTCTGTTTTGCCTTGATTCCTATGGGTCACCTACTTATGTTTGGAAGGACTACAAATCAAGACGGGTAAAGATTAAGGTTCAACTGTTAATATTTTATTCGTTTGGCCCTGATTTAATAATCTCTGGATCACCTATCAATATTATTTGCAAAAAAAATCATTACATGTAACATTCAGGTCCAACTATCAAGGTATTGTCCGTTTTGACCTGACTTTCCTGAAACTCCTCAACATTTTTGGATCTCATGTTTTTATAACCCAAAAGACACCTCTACAATTGAATTGTAGACTCCACTTTTATATGGTCCCAACAATATTTTACAATCCTAGAGAAGTCTTGAAATCTGTTCGTGTTTGGATCAGTTTTGGTTTTGCTATTCTATTACCCAGAAAAGGAAACAACGACAATGTGATTCGACTTATCTTTATTAAAATTATTTTTTATATGTATATATTAAATCGTAAATATTCTTTGTTTCAACAAATTTTAAAGTGATGAAAAATAAATTACAATCACAAATAAAATATGAAAAAACATAATTTTATTGATAAACAATGTGGGTACAAATCTGTTTAGGATGATTTTGACCTCCTTAAACATATCTTGATTTCTTGATAAATATATATCATCAGGATTTATGGGATATTTGAGATTCTTCTTTTAAGATAATATAATACCTTTATATAGACATTAGTTAAAGTTTAGGTTAGAGTGCCTTTCAAGAAATCATAACTGAAATAAGACTATAGCCTGACTAAAATAGAACTAATTTTCTAGAGTCCTATAAAATTTCAATATCTACCATACTTGATGAAATTTTCGACTTGTCCGATTTTTAAGACAATAAAATCCAAACAAATAAACAATAGGTTCATAAAACGATCTGAAGGAGCAAATTCTAGTTTACATCCCCTAAAACCTGAGTCCTGTTTCACCAAGCACAATGAATATTATAGTAGTATATACGTTTTTGGAAATTGGATGAATTAGGCACGTTACTCCTATTTATCCACGTGCTTAAAATAAAATGTTGCCCTAGTGGGTCGCAGTCTCGATAAGTAGAAAAACAATATCTTGGGAAAAAGAATAAAATTATTATGTTAAATAACCTGAATCCAACATGGTTAGATTCATAGAGATCCACATTACTCAAAACACACATATAATTAACAGAAAAGTATGGGTTTCTGTCAGAAGCTGATAATGGCAGAATTAATTTAATCCATAATAAAGGAAAATATATTTTAATATGAACAAGGCTCTTTAATGACTAATTCATATTGTGGATGTTAGTAATTTATGGACTCACGTATTAATAGATTTGTACATAGATATGCTATCATTTAAGGAAGCTCATTCTTTATTTGATAAAGTATTATATATTTGGACATAAAATATAAATATCTATAAATATGAATTTATTTTAGATAAATTAAAATTCATGGATCTTTTCTTATAATTATGATGAAAACTTAAAAGAAAATATATTTTTCATGAAAAGGCACTCCAAAATCTTTAAATAGACAAAGTGATTGTTTTTCCTCTTCTTCTTTCTCCATCTCAAAAAAGAAGTATTACAAAGAACTTCTTTAAGATTATTTAAAAAATCTTGCCTTCTTCGATCAAGTTATCGCAATGAAACAAGGTTAGTATTCTTTTCCATTCTTATAAACTCATATGTATAATAATTTACTAGAAAGATCTTAGATGAATTCTTTAAGTTTTTTAATAATAGATGTAATTGTATGTATTTATTTATTGTCTCGAAAGGATTGAAAAATACTCAATTTACAGAAGTGCAAAAAAAATTTCTCGAGGAAAAAGGATAAAAATAAAATAATTATTTTTTATCAATATTTTTTTTTTGAAGTAAAACACAACTATGATAAAAACTAAATAATACCAAAAATTAATCTTGAAAAGAATGGAGAGAAAGTCCCATACCTTTTCTGTTTTACTTACATAAAAATGTGGGTTAAATTGTCGGTAACAACATGTATATTTATTATCAATACATTCAATATTAAGGATAGTTTTCAATCTAATGTGAATTAATTTTAAATATTAGTCAAATTAACTTTGAGAACTCAAATATGACAAGTATTTTAAAATGAAGAGAATATTAAATTTCGACTATATTTAACTACATGATTAATTTTTGAAAACTATGTATATTAGTTTTTATAAAAACTATTGGACTTAATCATATTAATTTTGTCAGGACGTTACCGACAAGAATCAAGCATTATACGGAAGCTAGCAAAGCAATCTCAAAAGATCATGAGTATGAAGATAAATAAGAAACATACTATAAAGAGATCACATAAATATTTAGCGTGGTTCGGTCAACTGACCTACATCCACAAGTGAAGATGAGCAATCCACTATATAAAAGAGAATACATAATATCAAGAGAAATAACCTCATACAATCACTCGAAATACAAAGAGGTTCACATACACTCGTGTCTCACAATTTCTCCTCCTACGCAGAACTCTCAAACCCTTATTACTATATTGTGAATGTTATCAAGTCAGAAGAAATGAACTTCTATTTATAGAGTCATACACCTTTTTCTACTAGAAAAAAGATTTGCCAGACAAAAATCCAACAAATTTATAGTTAACCTGCTTACTTTTATTTTGTGTTATACTAATTCTCCAACCATATATAAAAAGATATAAGTATAAGAAAAAATTACAAATAATTTAGGGCATTAAATTATTATAATAAGTTTATATTTATTAAAAAAATAAATTCAAAAAGAGGTAGGGAATAAAAGAAAATTCTATTAATGCAATCAAATTATTGAACCCTTCGTTTCAATTATAAAAGATAGCGATTAATCCGTTAGTTTATAATTATTTGTTACTATATTAAGTTAATTAATTTTTGTACTTGCACGGATTTGTTATCGTCTAGTGTATATTCTAAGAATGAAAAGGTAATTAAGGTAAAATTAATTTTATTTTCGTAATTATTTTGTTCTAATCTACTTTATATCAAAGACAAATTAGACATGTAAATATAGTTTAATTGAGTGTGTAATTTGGGCTTCTAGATGCAACATAGTCTCTTTTTCTTCTTTAATTTCCAATTTGGATTGTTATGACAATTAATACGAGAAATTAATAACTTAAATATTTCTAAAATAACTCATTCTACTTAGTCATCATTAAGTAATAATTTGATGAGGTGGAACAAAAATTAATATTTTTGCTTTGATGAGAATCTTTTGCATAAATATTGTTGCTCCTTCTTTACTTGACTCCTATACTATTTTAAGATATCCAATAATACTTGTCCAATTTATGAAATTAAGAAATAATTTTATACTTAGTTCCTAATTTATCCTTGTCATTAATTATAGTTATTTCCCTATTACATTTTTCAATATATTGTATTAATTATATTCAAAGGGCGATTTGGTAAAATTACCCCTATCATTTACTACTTCTTAATTCCCATGTCAAGTCAATAGGGGTCAAGTAAAGATGAACAGAGGGAGTACTAATTAGTTAAGTTCTAGCTGGTATTTCATTTTGATCTGTCTCAGTTTATATGACTTAATTCAAAATATGAGGAACGTGATATATAATTTTCATATTTAAAAAAAATAAAGTTTATATATTTATAAATTAACACTATAAATCATAATAATTAATAATTTAAAATATTTAAAAAATCATGATCAAAGAAAATATCTTTTAAGTACACTAGTAATCAAACAAGTAATCAGACACACACACCCTTCACTAAATAAGATTCTACATTTCTCGTTGCATGTTTTATTTTATAAATTTAATTAGTGATAAATCTCTATAAAGATTATAGTTACCTGCTCAATCTTACCAACAAATTAAATACACCTACCTCAAATGGCATTAAACGTACGTTGCAAAAGGTGCAATTAGGACTTCAAATAAATAAATGAAATTTGGAACTATTTCTTTAGTATGTTATATTACCTGAGATTTAGAAAAGATATGAGCTTATCTTAAGCAAATTTAATTTGTTTAAGATGTTGAATCCTAACTAATCATTTCAAAATTTAGGTAAACCCCAATTAAAGGAAAAACTTATGGTATGAATTATGAAATTGCTCTGGTACAAAGTCTTTTATACTCTCTCCGTCCATTTTTACTTGGTCCCTATATTATTTTAGGATGCCCAACAATACTTGTCCAGTTTATGAAATCAAGAAATAATTTTACACTTAGTTCCTAATTTACCTTTATCATTAATTATAGTTATTTCCCTATTACATTTTTCAATACATTGTATTAATTATATTCAAAAGGTGATTTGATAAAATTATCTCTATCATTTACTACTTCTTAATCCACGTGTCAAGTCAATAAAGATCAACTAAAGATGAACAGAAGAGGGATCGAAGTATTATTCAAATTAAAGTGAAATTTTGAGACATAAATATCGAGATTGGTCAACCCAAGGGAAAAGCTTACGAATATGAGCTACCTTATTTTATTTTATTTTGTATAACGTAAAGAAAAGGTAAAGTTTTCTTTTTTATTGTTTGCATGATTAAACAAGCATCCATTTCAATGTGTTTTTTCAAAAAAAATTTCAAAAGTTGATTTCAAATGAAGGTTTTCTTTTCTTTTTGGGCAACTCGTTATTTCAACTTTTCAACATAACTTGTGAAGAAAATTAAAGAGATATTCTACATATATTTAATGTTATTGTAATATACCATAAATATAATAAATTACAGTTAAGAAAAATAAAATGATAAAAATTCATTCAGACTGAGGCGTAGACATATCGCTCTCTTTAAGTAGATTCAAGGTCACTGCGACATAATCTACACCGATCCAACAATAAAACTCTTGGCTTGTCCCCTCCAGGATACAACAGTCCAACAACGTTGTATGACTCAAACAACTCCGAATTGGTTGAAGAGTCCAAAGCTCCACAAAAAAAATATCTTCCTTCAACATATAAATGCTCTCTATTATATAGTGAATATAGTTGAAGACTTATAATTTTTTTTCTTCTTAATTCTCTCTTTCACTACATTAACTTCATTACGCGCTACAATATTTATCCACACTTCTCATTTTTTTCTCTCCCCTTCACAAAGGAAGAAATATCACTATTTATAGATAAGAAATTCTTTCTTGTCTTGAATAAGAATAAAGTGGATAATAATAATGTTGGTAAATAAATGGAGTAATCATGTCTTAGAGGTTACATGAGTTACAAGACACTAATGATCATACAAGTTACAAGAAACTAATAGTCATGTAAGTTACAATAACTAACAACCATTTCTACCACAATTTATATTCACTAACATATGCACTTAATATTTTATTTTAATAATAAAATACATATACATTAACATTTAATTTAAGAGTATAAAATTTAAAAGTCTATCTTATTATCTTAAATTCAGTATTAAATCAAAATCAGACAAACAAATTAAAACAGACGAAGAATATATATTTTCTCTTTCTATAATTTCTTCTTTCAATACACTCTAGAGAAGTAAGAACATTCTCAAATGTGAATGGACTAGAAAATTTTGACATATGAAGGGTAAAGCTTCTGGAAGATGTTTAAATGTGGAGGAAATGGAAAAGCCCACTTTGACTAAATTTATGTTCATGATGAGTTATTACTGGAATTGATTAATTTATACATTATATAATTAATTAGACTAGTGAGGATGAAAAGATGACAGCTTTTCACACGTGGGATATATATATATATATATAATATATATACTACTTTAATTAATTGAACACTTGGAAATAAATAATCAATATTCTTTCAAGTTTTATTTTTAATTTTATTTGGGGTGGTAGTGAGCTATCAATGGAGACCTAATCCTTCTTTAGGGATACCTTTATTGAGAAATATACATGATTAAGTCTTGAACAACAATCTTGTATTTCATCGTGGAAGGCAATTATTACAACTCAAAATTCTTCTTTTTCAAGTAAGTTAATTTTCATCTCTTTTTATATTGTATAGATCTATACTATCATTTTTCCCTTCTGATAATCATTTTTAAAATTTAATTAATTCGAATCGTGTTAAAATTTTTTATTTTGAGACTCTTATAAGAGATAATTTTGAATCAAAGACTCAAATCTAAAATCGACTTCTGATTAACAATTGAGGTGATTACAAGTGTAGCTAGTTGGAGGTAGCTTAATTTCTTGTGCTAGTATTTAATCTCCAAATGTAAGTTTGCTTAGACCACCATTTTAGAAAGGAAAAAAGATCTAGAAGAAATTAAGAATTAATCCTTTCTTTCAAAGCAAAAAGAGAGAGTAAGTACTTTATGGTTAGGATACTCAATAAGGTCAATAAATGCAACCTTAAATTCAACAAGCTTTTCTACTAGATATTTATTTATTTTTCTGATATATCTATATATCCTTTTTTTTTTTTTTTAATCTCTTAGGTCATGGAATATATTGATAATTTTAACTATGAAGATGAGTGCTTCTTTGAGGTGAAGCCAAATATTTGTCAAGATACACATTTATCAACCCAATCAGCTGCTTACATGACCACAAATATTGAAGAAAAAAGTGCTCAAATTAAAGCAATTTCTCCTCCTCCCTTAATTTCCTCTAATAATTCTTCCTCTTCTTCTGGGGGTTTTGTCATTTCATTTTCTTCAAATCAAGAAGAAGATATTAGTGCAATGATAAGCTCAGGAAATGCATGTCAAGAATCATTATTAGAGGGAAATAATAACAATAAGAGGAGTCCAGTACAAGCTCAAGATCATGTTATTGCAGAGAGGAAACGAAGAGAAAAAATGGGAGACCTTTTCATCTCTTTGTCAAAGATTGTCCCTGGTCTTAAGAAGGTAAACTTCATTTCTTTTATCCATTCTCTTTTCAGTCTTATTGTGAAAACATCAAAAAGCCTAGTGATTCGACATCGATATATTATATATTTGAACCCCTTACATCTTTAGCTTCGCCTCTGCTCCTTATAAGTTTGAGTTAATAAAGGAGCGAAAAGATGGAAACTTCTCGGGAGGGGTAAAAATAAAGTAAAACCAATTGTAATACTTTGTAATTTCTCTATACTTTTGATAAGTTGTGCAAGAAACACAAAACCATAGTCTTTAACTTGCTTTTATTTAGTAAAAAATAAACATGCATTTTAGTTCTTGAAAATACAGGTGGCCGGTGTTAGCATTAGTGGCATAGCTACATAAATTGAAAGGTGATCAATTGAATATTGTATTTATGTGTATATAGAAAATAATAGTGTATCGAAGTTAAAAATTACTTTCTATAAATATATATTAAACTTTTGAACGTTTACTTTGCCTCATGCATTTTATTTTTTGTTAAAATAGATCATCATTAATAATTTATGATTCTATATCTTTTTTCTGTTTTATAGTTAGACAAGTCAACTATCCTTGGAGATACTATTGAGTACATGAAAGAACTTCAAGAACAGGTAAAACTTCTTGAAGAGTCAAAGAAAAACATACCATCAGCTTTGGAACATAGTAATTCTGGCAAGGAACAAGTAGTAGGACCAAATAATATTAAGGTAAGGATTGCGGACAAAAGTGTACTTATTAACATACACTGCAACAAACAAGATGGAATGGTGGGAAGAGTGCTAGTTCAAATGGAGCAATTGCATCTTTCAGTCCATGACATAAGGATCATGCCATTTGGTCCTAGTAATCTTGAAATATCAATTCTTGCTCAGGTAATTTAATTTATTCACACTCTTAATCTTTAATTAGGCATAACAGACTGCAAAGTTTACTTGTTTAATTTGTACCTGCTATTGAACAACTTTAATTTAGAAACCAAGATTTATGAGTAGTTTAATTTCTAGAGTGATCACATCCAACTTGCATGAAAGTCATAAAATTATTCTTTTATAAGAGAAAAATAACTCAATTGTCAACAGTAACAACATACCTAATATAGTCCCATAGGTGGGTTTGAGGAGGATGAGGTGTACGCAGAACTTATTATCTATACTTTTGTGGGGTAGGGAGGTTGTTTCCGATAGATCCACAACTTAAGAAAATTATTTTTCAGAACAAGTTGAAAGAAAGACAAGAATAAAAAGTTGTGATGAAAATATTGAAGACAAAAAAGTACTGACCATAAAATAGTAACGATAACCAAATTTTAAAGAAACAACAGTAGTAATAAAATTGAATGATTACATAATGTTGACATAATAATAATAATAATATTAGTAAGGGAACATATATCTGCTCTAGACTAGAACCCTCATCTACCATTGGGAAGAGAGAAAATGCTCGACTACCTGTTAACCGTCTACTATATAAACCTTGATCTTTATGTTCTCCTATCCAGGATCATGTTCTTGGTGAGCTGAAGATATGTCACGTCTCAACTAATCGTCTCTCCTCAATTCTTCATTGGTACTTCTCTCCAGAGTTATCACTGCTAGCCTCTCGCACCTTCTCACTAGGGCATTTGTACTCCTCCTCTTCACATGCTCAAACCATTAGTGTGTTTTTCGAATCTTGCCCATCACGAAGGCTAGTCTCATCTTGAACTTTATATTTTTGTTTCTAATCTTGTCACTCTTAGTATGCTCACACATACATCTAAGCATCTTCATCTCTACTACGTTCATCTTCTGAATGTGCTAGTTCTTAACTAGATAATACTTAGCTCTATACAATATAGTCGGTCTAAAACCACTCTATAGAACCCAAATTTAAGTCTTGGTATGCCACAGGTACATCTCTAAACTCCAAGCATCTCCATAAAATTTTATTCAGGACTTTGTCGTATGACTTTTCTAGATTGATAAATACTATATATGTAGGTCTATTTACCTATCTTTATGCTTCTCCAACAATCACTTCTTAAAAGGTGAATGACTTCTGTTATCGATCGCCTTGAGATGAATCTGAATAGGTTTTCGAAAATAGACACATTTCTCCTTATCTTCACCTTGATTCTTGATAATCTTTTTCCAAATTTTCATATTGTGGCTTAGTGGTTTAATATCGCTATAATTGTTGCAATTTCAAATATTGCCCTTGTTTTATATAATGGAATCATCATACTCCATGTCTATTCTTTGCGCATTCTAGCTAGTCGCTTGGAAATGATATTAAACAACTCAGTAAATTACTCTATACATATTTTGCCTCCTCTTCCAGAATTCCATATTTAAAATGGAATTACCCTCAACCTCCTCATCCTTCTTATTACACATGACATATTTAAAATCTCGATATCTTTTGAGAATTTCTAAATAAAATAATAATAACTCCAAATACTACAATAACAACAAAAAAAAACTAAGAACTTTAGTGCTGAATAACTTTTAACAGCTTTTGTTGATAGTAATATATTGCTAATGCGTACGTGAGTCCTTTTTTAATTTGTTTGTAGTGTACAATGCCCAATATCATAAATAAAAAGTTATTAAACAAAACTATTTTATGATATACGAGCGTGTATTGAATAAAAAGTTATTATAAAAACTAGTTACCTGATGATTTTATACATGTGACAATCTGTATATTTTTTGGACTGTATTGAATATTTTTGGTGATATATAAGCATAGTTGGGTAATTTTTTTGTTATAATAATTAATTTCATGACTTTGATTCAATAACTGAAAATTGAACGACCATCCATGAAATTATCCATACAAAAAAAATTGTGACAAGGTATGCTTTATATATAGCAAAATCTTATGTTCATGTATGTTTATTTGCTGCAGATGGAAGATGGATGCTGTATAAATGTTCAGGATATTGTAAAGGCCATCCAAATCAACATTCTGGACCTCATAAATAATTAAAACACACATTTTAAAATTACCAATATGTATAATTAATTGAGAGCTCTTTTGGAGATTAATGTGTGATAATTACCTTATACCTTTAGTATGCATAATTCTTTATGGAAAAATTCCTTATATATACTGGACGAAAATTACCATTTTGGGATAATTAGTCATTTAGTCAAAATATTAAAATACTCTCTTTGTTCTTTTTTATTTATCTCTTATATTGAAAATAAATTATTACAATACTTTTTATTTGTTCATGTTAACGAATTAAGAGATTTTTTTTTCAATATTACCTTACTTAATTAACCCCTAATTATTGTAGATTAACATAGTTAATAAGAAAAAAAGAGTTAGAAAAATAACTTATAACCTCCAAATTTGAGATACAACTTTAAAAATGAAAATTGAATAAAAAAATAACTTAAAGTATAACTTATTTTTTAAATTATACTTCATATTGAATTTGAAAGTTTCATATTCAAATACTAATTTTCAAATAATTAAAGTGTAAATTTTCAAAAAAAAAAAAGAAAACTTTCATGACCAAACATGTTCTTGATAATGTTTCCAACCACAGGAAAACCCTAGCGTGTAAGTATTAATTAGGGGCTGGTCGGTGGATTAGTTATTTAATTGTCATTAGATCTGTTTTTTATTTTTAGTTATTGCTAATTCCATGCCTTAAGATTGGTGGAAACTTCTGCTACTGTTAGTAGTATTTTATTTACAATCTCCAATGCTTCTGGGGTTTATTTATATCACGTGGGTGAAAACGTGGTCAAACAGGACAGGAAAGTGGCAAAATAATGGTGAGGTACAATCTTGTGCTTGATGAATTAATTCGTGTAATTTAATGGAATAAATAAGGTGATGTGCAGGAGAATCTATTACACCAAGGGTGTGTTTGGTATGATGAAAATATTTTCCTCCCTAATATTCTTTTAGAAAATAAGTTGGTTTCTAACTTATATTTAGTTGATGAGCGAAAAATATTTTCTATTATTTGGTTGTTGAATGAAAATATTTTTAAAAAATTATCTTGTATTTTTTGTTATAGAAAATGTATTTAGAAAAATAGCTTTTGACATGAAAATTAACCCCAATAATCAATTTGGGATCAAACTCCGATATTCGAATCAATCTAAACTTCAACCCTGAGATTCGACCTAGGACCTGACCCCTAATATAAATCCAAACCTGGACAAGATCAACCAAAAATTTGAGATTCGACCCTAACACTCGAATTGGTACCCGACTTCCAAATCAAGATTTGATTCTGACACCCAATGTGGAACCCAACATTCAAATTGAGACTCAACTCAACTTTTGAGTCAAGATTTGACTTTCAAATTTAGACTCGATCCTAACCTTCAAATCAAAATTCGATCACTCATGACTCCATACCTAACTTTCAAAACGAAATTTGATTTTTTGAAAAAAATGATTTTAAGTAATTTTTTGGAAGGGACGGGGGTTCTGCTAAAGGGGGTCGGGAAAGTGATAGGATAAAAATTAAAATGATATTTCAAAAAAAGAAAAACTTTTAAATTGTTTTTTGGGCATGGGAGAGGTGGTAGGGGGTTGGGGTTAGGATAGAGATAGAGTAAAAAAATAAAATTTTCAAAATGTGAAATATGTTTTAAAAATAAATTTTTAATTTTTTTTTTGTTGGGGTGGGGAGGTCCAAAGCAAGGGAGGAAACTGAATTTTTTAATTGGAAGTATTATTTAAAAAAATAATTTTGTAAATATTTTAATAATTTTTTTGGGTGGGTAGGGTGGGAGTGGTTTGGGAATGAGGTAAAATAAATTGATTTTTTAAAAATAAATAAATTATTTTTTTTGGGGGGGGGGGGGGGTGGGAGGGGTTGAGGTAGGAGTGACGTAAGAAAAAATGTATTGTAATTTGAGGTTGGAATACAGTTTTGAAAAATATTTTCTTTAGCTTTTTGAGGGAAGTCATTTTCTTTATATTTGAGGAAAATAAAATTTGAAAAATATTTTTCAAAACATTTAAACAAACTAAACATGAAAAAATAGAAAAACATTTTCCAAAAAGATAATTTGAGGTTGGAATACAGTTTTAGAAAATATTTTCTTTAGTTTTTGAGGGAAGTCACTTTCTTTATATTTGAGGAAAATAAGTTAATTTAAAAAATATTTTTCAAAACATTTAAGCAAACTAAACATGAAAAAATAAAAAAACATTTTCCAAAAAGATATTTTCCGTCATACCAAATACATCTCAAATTAAATAAGATACTAGAAGCGAGTCGCTTCCGACCTCTGTTATAATCGTAGTCTTTTAGCTTATGTAGTTGTCGGTCTCCCTACACGTATACATTCACACAAATTGAATTTAATTTCTTTTTTTAATCAAATTATCCATCATCATTGATTGTGAATCTTATTTATTAATCAAAAATAGGTACAAAACAGAGAAGTGGACTTTAAAATAATTTTCATTATCAGACAATCATTTATTTACAAATTTCATATGGAGAAAATTATTTTCATGAAAAATTCTTTTCGTTCTGCTTTAGTCTTATTCACCTTCTAGGGATATATTAGTGGTAGGTTTATAGCAGCATGGACGATCCTGCATCCATTGACAATGAAACAACTCCCATTCTACAAGAACAATAGGATTTCAGAAAAGCTTACAAAAATACAACCTTGTTAGTATTTTTTATTTATTTAGTATGCGTTTGAACATGCGATTTCATCTTATAAATTTAAATTATTAGATGAAATTTCAAAATTCTCAGAAAATTTACCTTAGAAATTTCATATCATGGTTTCATATTTTAAAAATACAAAAGTTGACCTATAAATTTATATTTTACAATTTTTTTTTTTTGAAAATCACTATTTTGTTTTTTTGTGAGAATATCAAAAGAGTAATGAATATTCATGGAATATCAACATTGTGATATAGTTACTAATGATATTAATCATGTTCAATTTTATTAAAGAGTAGTGCAGTAAAATTCTTGTTCAATTTTATATTTTAATTGAACCAAAGTTTGACAAATAAATGTTATATTTTTTTAGAATAACTTTGTGATAGTGCATTATATTTTTGTTATGAACATTTGCTTATATATTGGTAAGATTGTATAAAGAATTGAGGCAATTTTGACAATTTATAAATTTCTTATTTTTATGAACAAAAAATATAACTTAAAAATTCAAATTACATCTCTAAACAAAACTAAAACTTCAATTTTATCTTA
The DNA here is from genome assembly GCA_038996855.1 of Solanum aculeatissimum. NCBI lineage: Eukaryota > Viridiplantae > Streptophyta > Magnoliopsida > Solanales > Solanaceae > Solanum > Solanum aculeatissimum. Next base: position 16,368 of record JBCEWC010011103.1, read on the forward strand.
TATAATTTTATATCATAATTTCATATCATATAGCCAAAGAGATCCTTAGAGATTTGGTTTGGTCTGCCCTATAATTATTTTTTGATTTCATGTATTCCACACAGGAAATACCATGTAGGAGTGAACAAAATCGAATAAAAAATTGTATCATATCACAAATCGAGTCATATCGAGAAAAAAAATTTAACTAGTGATTTGGTTTGACTTGATTTGACATTGAAAAATAAACCCGACTATATTTGGATTGAGTTGATTTTAACTTAGAAAAGTTAATCCGAGATCAAACCAACCCAACATAATGTATTTAATTTTTAAAATTTATTTTTATACATAAAACTATTTACTTTGATATAATTCACAAATATTTCACATACTTTCATAGTTTTTATTTTTAATATATTATTGCAAGTTTAACTAAAAAGTTTTAATGGTTAAATAAAAAGTTATAGTCCATAGATATTAATTATTCTAGCTAAAACTCAAATCAAAATCATATGAATACTAATGCTAACCAAAAAACAAAACAAATTCAATACTAAGAATGATAATAATGTTGAATATGTTATAAAACCGGATATTAAAAGAAATACGGAGAAGGAATATATATATTATATTAAAAGGAAGCAAAAACAAATCTGATAAAG
>JBCEWC010011104.1:0-17010 GCA_038996855.1 Solanum aculeatissimum
ATGTGCTACATGCTTTAGCTTCCGCGTTTCCGAACTGATGATGAGTGTAATGATGCTATGATGGCTTGATCGAGGGTTTTCAGGTCCTCTTTCGCCATGTCACCCTATCCAGGTCGTGACAGGGAAGTTGCTTTTCTTGGTCATGTGGTGTCCAGTGATGGTATTAATGTGGATCCCAAGAATATTGAAGCCGTTAAGAATTGGGCTAGACCGTTGCCCCTTCTGATATTTGGAGTTTCCTTGGGTTGGCCAATTATTATCGGAGATTTGTTGAGGGCTTTTCTTCCATCGCGTCCCCATTGACTAAGTTGACTCAAAAGAAGGCTATGTTTGTGTGGTCAAATGAGTGCAAGAAGAGTTTTTAGACTTTGAAGGACCAGCTTACATCGGCTCTCGTCTTGACCTTGCCAAATTGATTAGATGGGTTTGTGGTGTATTGTGATGCTTCACGGATTGGGTTGGGATGTGTGTTCATGCAGCATGGCAAAATGATAGTGTATACGTCTAGGAAATTGAAGGTTCGTGAAGAAAACTACTCGACCCATGATCTTGAGTTGGTGGCGGTGGTATTTGCTTTAAAGATTTGGAGACATTACTTCTATGGGATTCACGTTGATGTTTTCACCAATCATAAGAGTTTGCAATATATGTTCGCTCAAAGGAACCTTAAGGCAAAGGAAATGGTTAGAGCTACTCAAGGACTATGACATGAGTGTAATATATTATCCAGGTAAGGCGAACGTCGTAGCGGATGCCCTTAGCAGGCTATCCATGGGTAGTGTGTCACATGTTGATGGAGGAAAGAAGGAATTGGTAAGGGATGTGAACCGTTTTGCTAGGTTGGGTGTTAGATTGACCGATTCAAATGATGGTGGCCTTCTTGTTCAAAATGGGGCTTTGTCTTCTGTGATTGTGGATGTAAACACAAAATAGGATTTGGATCCCTCCTTGGTTGAGTTAAAGAAGTTTGTTGTCAAAAAGAAGATATAGGTTTTCTCCCGGGGGGAGATGGTGTGCTACGGTATCAAGACCGATTATGTGTCCCAATAGTCGATGGCCTTAGATAGGTTATCATGAGTGAGGTCCATAATTCCCAATATTTTATCCATTTGGGATCCATTAAGATGTATCGGGACTGGAGAGAGGTAAATTAGTGGCATGGTATGAAGAAAGACATAGCTAAATTTGTGTCAGAATGTTCGAATTTCCAACAAGTGAAAGTGGAACACCAAAGGCCCGACAGTGTAGCCCAAGATATTGAGATCCCTACTTGGAAGTGGGAAGATGTGAATATGGACTTCGTAGTTGGGTTACTCCGTACTAGTAAATAGTTTGATTTTATATGGGTTGTTGTTGATTGAATGACCAAGTTGGCTCACATTTTACCAATCAAAACTACTTATAATGCCGAAGATTATGCCAAGTTGTATATCCGAGAATTGGCAAGGTTGCATGGTATACCGAGGGTTATCATATTGGACCGCGGTACCCAATTTACTTCTCACTTTTGGAGATAGTTTTAAAAAAGTCTTGGCACTAAGATTAAATTGAGCACCTCTATCCATCCCTAAACCAAAGGGTAAGCCGAGAGGACGATTCAAACTTTAGAGGATATGTTGAGGGCTTGTGTGTTAGAGTTTAAGGGAAATTGGGATGATCATCTACCGCTTATTGAGTTTGCCTACAATAATAGTTTCCACGCTAGCATTGGTATGGCTCCATTCAAAGATTTGTATGGTAGGAGGTATAGATCCTCGGTGGGATGGTTCGAGTTGGGTGAGATGGCATTAGGCCCAGACTTGGTTTTTGAAGTTATAGAGAAGGTGAAGTTAATTAGGGAAAGGTTGAAAATGGTTTAAAGTCGCCAAAACTCTTACTCGGATGTTAAGAAAAGAGACCTCAAATTTTATGTGGGTGATTGGGTTTACGTAATGGTATCAACTATGAAGGGCATTATGCATTTTGGCAAAAGGGGCAAATTGTGTCCTCAGTATATCAGACCTTATGAGATTGTTGAACGGATTGGCAATGTGGCTTATAGAGTGGAGTTGCCTTCGAATATGAGTTCTATTCACCCAGTGTTCCATGTTTCGATGTTGAGGAAAGTGGTTGGTAACCCTAAAGCAATTGTACCTTTGGAGGATGTTACGGTTGAGGAGAACTTGACTTATGAAGAGGTACAGGTCAAAATCTTGGATAGACAAGTAAAGCGACATCGCAACAAGGAGGTAGCTTCGGTTAAAGTGCTTTGGAGGAACCAAAATGTGAAGGGTGCAACACGGGAAGCGGATATAGACATGATGAAGCGATACCCCTATCGTTTCTAATCTACTCAAGCCTTAGGTACTAGGTTCTATCTCTCTTTCTAAATGGTCCTGATTCTTTATTTTCTTGAGTTCATGGAATTACATGCATGCATGTGCACGAAAATGAATTGAATAATGTTTTGACATGAGTTTTAAATGGCTTTTGAAATAATGAATGATGCATTATATTTTATGTTGAAACGTTTCTTGTTTAAATTCGAGTCTTTCAAGCCTTGTTCTAGCCCATTCGAGGACGAATGTTCTCAAGGGGGAGATGATGTAACAACCCAAAAATTTTCAAAATTTGTGATGTTGATTGAGTCTTGATTTAAACCTATCTTGGTTAGCTTATGAGTTTTCCGAGTCTCTCTTGCATGATCGTCTTGGAAGAAATCGCATTGATTAAGTTTTTACTTGACGTCTCATGGGAGTACTGAATTTAAATGGCCATATCTCCTGGTACACAATGAACTGTGTGGGCCACCAAATATCAAATCAAAGTTCGTTGAGTTATCTTCCCAACGCACTTGATTTTTCTCAATTCGAAGTCCGTATGTGGGAGTTATGGCCCTTACAGTGAAACTGCCAGCACCGGGAAACATTCTGGAAAAGGGAAGAAGAGAATTATCTAAGGCACTGCCTCACGGCAGGCTCACGGGTCGTGTGTGGCATCATGGTCCATGAAGCAGGCCTTGTGACCTCTCAAGAGGCATGGTAAAGTGTTTCGGGATGGCCTTCACCTACGGATCAATTCTATGTATAAGGTTAAAATTCTGAAGGTAGGGTTCACGAGCCATATGGAGGCTTAAGACCCATGAACGTGTCCATGTGGTGTAAAAGCCAGTAGCCAAGGCTCTGAGCCAAGGGAGGCCCCACGGACCACCTCACGGTCCGTGTGAAGCCTCACGGCTCGTATGTTTGGTCGTGTAGTTGCGAGAGGAGAATTTTTCTAAGTATGGAATCTTCGAGGGTAAAGTTGTTTCCAAGTGTGGCTTCGCGGGGGAAGCTCATGGATCGTGTGATCCCACACGGTCCATGTAGTTGACCGTGTGGGTGACATTTCAAATTTTCCTATTTGTTGCTAAATTGATGCTCGTCTTCAAGTGAAGCCTCACGGCAAGGCTCACGGACTGTGAGTCACTACACGGTCCGTGTAGTGTATTTCGTCAGTGACGTTTCTAGTTTTTCTTCCTCATTTCATTAATGATTTAATTGTAATTTTTAACTTTTCCTAAGGTCGTTTTAGCATTTTGTTTAAGCCCTCCTAAACTTCTGATTTAGTCTTTTTCACTCTCATTCAATTCAAATCCTTTCAATTTCATTCAATTACTCTCAAGCTCTATTGAAGACTAGGCTTGGAAATCAAGGGAAGTGTTAATTCTTCATCAAATTCTTCTTGTTCTTCTTAGTTATCAAGATATGTGGGATTTATTCATGGTTCTCCTTTCAACCATGAAGACCTAAAAACTCTTCTTCTTCAATTTTTATAAAATTAAGCTTACATTGCAAATGGGTCTTTAAATCTATTGTTGTTTTGATTAAATTGAAGTATGGGTTGTATTTAATTATTGATTTCAAGGTGAATTAAGCCCTAATTTGTTGAATTCCATTGGATTTATGAAGGTTCAAATATGCATGTCCCTTTAATTCTTCAATTCAAGCATGGGTAGTATGAATTATGATTTTAATTGTTGATTTCCTTATGATTTAATTATGAATCTATTTGATTATGATGATTTAAATGTTGATATCAATTACCCATGCTATTCATTGATCATTCATGGCATTTGCATTCATGAGCATGGAAACTTGACTTGATTTTGGTAAGACATGGGATATGACTAGAATGTGATCACATCTTGTCTTGGCTTGGATCTTTGAGCATCTTGGGTGTTTACACCATCTTGTACTTGATAGAATGAACTACTCATATGCATTGATCTTTGGATTTGGTACTTGAACTCTTGTTTGGCTTTTTAGCTTAATCATGCAAAGACTTGAATTTTGATTTGGCTTTTTAGCCCAACCTTGCATTGCATTGATTCAAAGTATTGGGCCTCCATTTTGAAAACTTGTATATGTATATGTATTCCCGTGGGATAAGACTTAGCACTAAGGGATTGGAGTCGGTGTGGACTATCTCCAAGGGTCCATACTCCTTTCCGTCAAACCATGTGCCCACATGGGATTTCTCCCATGGTGGGATGACTTGTTTTTGTTTCCCCTATTTAGGGTGACTTGGGATTTACCAGGAAAGTAGTCCAATTCCAAGTAGTAGCTTTCTTGGTTCTCTCTTGTTGTCGGTTGAGGTCACATCCCCGCTATGAATATGTAGGTCTTACATTCATGCATCATGGAATTCATGGCATATCGATATAATGTTCTCCCTTGCTTATACACTTCTTATATATATATATATAAGTGTCCTTGTCATCTCGTTTATGTGATAGGTTCACGTTCATGTGAATGGAATGCCCGTATACTTAGTGTATTCTATGTGCTAACCCATACTCTTGTCTACATGATCTAATCATATAGGGACCAGAGACAACACCCATCCACCTTTGGGCGCTTAGTAGAGATCTCGGATTTGTTGCTAGTGTTGAGCCCTATACTTCAAGGGCAAAAACCCACCTTCTTCTACCTTATATTTTGTTATGTCTTATTTTATCTTATGACTTGAGGGTGAGCCCGAATTATGTAGTGGCCCCGTCTTACTCTATGTAGAGGCATTGTTGGACATATCAGATTCTATTGTATGCAGTACCATGTGCCTATATGAGATGCTTTGACTATTTACTCTTTGCTATTATTATACTCATGTTATTATGATTGGCTGGATGAGAATGTGTCTATGTGGAAAGCCCCAAGCCCCTCCTTGTCCCCATAGCTTGAGTCCTACTTACCCGTCCCTTATAATATGCTTGTTATGTGCTACGTGATTCATGCAAATCCCATTCCCGATGACATCCCCATAGCTTGAGTCCAAAGCCCCAGAATCTCTTAGAACTACGTGCTAATTGTTATATTATATGTTTCCGAACCAATTATGTGTGCGATGATGCTAAGATGGCTTGATTGAGAACTTTCGGGTTCTCTTTCACCATGTCACAACTAGGCCCTACTCCTGGGTCGTGATAGTTATGAAGTGCACCACAACTATGAATAGGACGCTATAAGGCATTGTACGAAATGATTGACTTCTTCTTAATATATTTCGTGCCTTAGGCCTTAATTTAAGGTTTCTCTTCTCTAATGGATGGCCTTTATATCTTCAAGATTATCATGCCACCAATAAGAATGGCACAAAGAGCTCCTACACTCGAGGGTGATTTGGCCCCTCCGACACCTCAAGATCCCCAAGAAGAAAAAGGGGTCACGCATGCCAAATATCAAAATGTCATTGCTTTATTGGCACAAGTAGTGACCAACCAAATGAACCAAGGAGCCTAAGCTCCTCATGCTCCTACCCCTTCTTCAAGAATGAGGGATTTTAAGAAGATAAACCCTCCGGAGTTTTATGACTCCAAAACAAAAGGGGAACCCCAAGAATTTATTGATGAGATGTATAAGGTGCTTGCTATTATGGGGTTGAGTTCAAAAGACAAGGCTGAACTTGCGGCCTATCAACTTAACTCCTTGCACAAATTTGGTTTGCTCAGTGGAAATTAGAGAGAGAGAATAATGATCCTATCTCATGGGAGGAATTCAAAGTCGTCTTCCTCAACCATTTCTTTCTTATCTAATTGAGAGAGGCAAAGATGATGGAGTTCATAAACCTCAAGAAAGGCTCCATAAGTGTGAGGGAGTATTCCTTCAAGTTCAACAAGCTATCTAAAAATTATCCTCACTTGGTTACCGACTATATGGCAAGGATGAACAAATTTGTGTTGGGGATATCTGACTTAGTCAATGAAGAGTGTCGCACCACTATGCTTGTGCGTGAAATGGACTTGTCTCCACTCATGACTTATGTTGAACAACTTGAAGGGGAGAAGCTTAGGAAAAGGAGGAGTAGGGAATCCAAGAGGGCTCGGTATAATAGCAGATTTTAAGGTACTAGAGGTGGCCAATTTCAACAAGGCCACAAATTCTAAGGTCAACTGTCATCTATTGCTCAAAATCAAAGGTTTTCCAATGATAGGGTTCCCAACCCTAAAGCTCAAAGTGGTAATGGTGGGGTGACTCTTCCAAGGTGCCCAAAATGTTGAAGGAATCATAGTGGTACATGCTTGAGGAACATGGGAGCATGCTTTGGGTGTGGCAAGATGGGATGCAAAATTGTTGATTGTCCTCGTGCTCAAAACAAGGGTAGAGATGGTCGTCCTGAAGGACAAGGTACCCATGGTGATCAAAAGGCACAAGGTGGTCAACAAGAGGGTGCTCCACATCACAATTGCTTTTATGCTCTTTAAGCTCGAGGCAAGGAGTGGATGAGGTATCTAATGTTATTATTGATATGTTAAAAGTTTATGATTTTGATGTGTATGTTGTGTTGGATCCAGATTTCACTCTCTCTTTCATTACTCCATTTGTTGCTAATAAACTTCATGTGTATACCTAATTGTTATGTGAACCCTTTGAGGTGTGATAGGATTAGGGTTAGAAAAAATAATAATATAGAGTGAATGGCTAGTGCAAGATCAATCTCAACTCTAGGACCCAATGATATTTGCTCCACTGGACCGTGAACCATGGGATCTTGATGCTAACTTAGAGTTTGAGCTCCTCCTCCAGTCTAAGAACAGCCTAACATGCCTGTCGCATTACCACTCGGGGAAAAACTCTCAAGTATATTCAGCACCCTCAATAAAGTATCCTACAGCAAAGGTGAGGCTATGTGCTCTGAAGGAACCTAGTTTCCTCTAATGTCAATCGTAGGCTCTAAAGAGACTTCTCTAGCATGACCTCTCACTGGTACTGCTCCACGAGCACGGCCTCTAGCTCGAACTCTACCCCTATCTCTTATTGGGGCCTCAACAACTATTTCAAGGGCTACCTCACCTCTACCACTAGCAACAGTAGCTCTAGTCTTTGCCATCTGTCAAAAGAACATGGGCACAACTCAATATTAATGAAGATAACCACGCACGATAAGAGAGAATAAATTAAAAGAAGACTTCTAATAGTCTTTATAGCCTCTCAAAGATATGTACAGACGTCTCTGTACCGATCCTTGAGACTCTACTAAGACTCATCTTGTGTACATGTGAGACCTATGAACCTGGGGTTGTGATACCTTCTATCACAACCCAAAAATGGATGTCGTCTTATCCCACCAAGACAAGTCAGCCAAAAATCTAAATTATAGCAATAAAATGCCAACTTAATTAAAAATTCCCCCAAAACCTGGTTGTCACGTGCACAAGCCTCTTAATGTATTACAATAGATTTGAAAGAAAACATAAGTCTCAAATGATATTGTCTCTAAAGTAGAACAAAATCATAAATAAGAGAGAGTTCACTGGGATGACAAACAACTACCTCACACAATCTCCATAAGAAGCCTCAAACAAGAAAAAATAAAGGGTATCATGAAGATTTGCATCATAACCTATAAAAATGTAATAGCAAGGGTTGAGTACCAAACAAACGGTACCCAACAAGTGAACTACTAAACATAAAATCAAGTAATATAGAATATAGTTACTCCTAACACTCCAACCGAACCTCCACCACTACTACCTGCATAAAAACTAGTCCAACCTAACAATGCACAATTTACATATCGTATAGCTCAATAATATCACATCAACAATTATAGATCAACAACACAAGGGATCAACTGCATACATCATAAGTTTCACAAAAGGCACTCACAAGTTCGTACATGATAAAGATGTGCAATGCAATACAATATAATACTGTTAGGTATAATGATACATGTCTAGCCTAGTGATACACACCTGCGGTATCTCAGTCCAGGACTCATGGGGGGCTTTTAGTCCATGCATCCGCCGTGCTGTGTGACATGACCCTCGAATCATAATATCCATCGCGGCATACGACACAACCCTCAAATTTTCGTATCCGTTGCGACGTGTGACATGTCCCTCGAAATGGTACATCCTTTTTAATTCTTACTCTTTTTTAGTTCACATAACACTTGTTACAAAAATCAATGCAAATAGGCATGTTCACATAATAATAAGGAGATGACTAATTTTCATAGAATGCACCATTTACAACAACATAGGCTTGATACAACATCAACACTAACTCAATATTTCAAAATCATTTCCAATACAAGGAAACACGAGATTCTATATACTTAACAAAAGTTGAAAAATTCACTTGTCTTAGCCAAAATCGCGATCAATCAAACACTTGAGCCTTTTTCCTTAGAATAGAATCCAAAGTACCACAATCTAGTCAAATAAATAATCACCATAAGATTTTCAAACTAACAATACTCATATTACTATATGTCTAAACCCAAAATTATCCAATTCTATAACCAATTTTTTTCTAAATTTTAAACCTAGGGTTAAGTCTTAGTTCCTCCAAAAAATATTAATTTAAAGATATTCACATAAGATAATACACCTAATATTAAATTATCTATCTCAATATATTAAACTTGAGTCATAATCCAATAATAACGAGCAAAGTTTTAAATTGGGAACTTATAATCCTACTGTTCGAAAAGGGGCAACGGAACCGACCTTACTTCTTCATATTCTAACCTAAAGGACTAATGTAATTATGGATCATAATTAGTGGCCATGCAACGTACATTCTCTAAGTCCAAAAATCCCTGCAACATGTATATATTTATGCTTACATACTTTGCCTAAGAGACTCACAAGTGTCAAAAAGAAACTACTTAATTGTTTAATTTCTTGTCCTAAGGAAAAATATAATATTAATTGTATGTGTGGTTTCATAACACTAAGCAAAAATTTGAAAAGATGAAGCCTTACCTGAAGTAGTGGCGGCGCTCGTTCTCATCGTACAGGTACACCCTTTCTTCTTTTCTCTTTTCTTGTTTTCTAATTTAACCAATTACTACAAGTGATATGTATTACACTAGTTTATTTTAGTATATATGAGATAAGTGGTATAGGATGTTAATTAAATTAATATTTAGTCCATCAATTAAATTAATTATCTAAATTTACTCGTAAATTAAATAATCGTGGTTATCGAATAGCCCAAAATACCTATACAAAATTTATGAAAAGAATCTTTTTTGAAAAAGAGAAGATTTATTTTTAAAATGAACTAACGAGTCATTACAGTAGTTCAGTCAGTTAACAATTTTGCATAACTACTCATTATGCCTAAATTACAGAGTTTGAGGAAAAACTTGATAGTTCCTAATGTATTATTTTATCAGTATAGAACATGACGACTTTCTTTTTAAAGAAAACATTACCAGTTATGGGAAAGTGTTATCAGTTTTAAGAAAGAAATGTCAGTTTAGAAAAATATGTTGAGCCAAGGTTCCAAGTAACAAATTTTCAGTTTTCCTCTAAAGTGGGACATTTTTATAGTTATTGAGTACAATGTATGTTGACATACAATTTTGACCGACCTATACCATTTTAGGTTGCAAATTGATTAAAATAAGTATTTTTAAAATTTTTAAATAAATGGGTTTATTTTTAAATTTATTCAAATAATTATGTATTTTTAATAAATTGTTAAAACTTTTAAAATTTCGCTCGCTAATTAGTTTACCATTTTAAAGTCACTTTTTATATTATTATTACTGACTAGTATACGTACCCGCTCGTTGAACGGATAATCTAAAATTTCTTTGAATGTTTATTTTAGTTATTTTTAAATTATAAAATAATTTACAATTTTTACATTAATATTCAAAATCGCAAAATAAAATAATGCATCGTTACCTATTAAGCATATTTTATTTAAATTAAAACTATAATTTTAGTATCAGGTTTAATTATAATTAAAAAATAATTTACATAGGGTTATAATTAAATGAATTAATCTTAATTAAAACATGTAAATAAATGACACATAATTCTTTTAGAATAATTGTAATAAGTTAAATATAAATAGTGAATATGGTTTTTTTCTTTTTTGAGTTGTCATTTTCATTTATGATAAGCACCAAATTTCAAAGTAAAATTATATTATTATTTTTTACATTTAAATAAAAATCTGAATATTTAAGAAAATATAAAAAATATTACAAAATACAATTTTTTACATATTAATATAATAAAAAATATATCGTAAAATGTTAATCTAATTTATATTACTAAAACTAAAAAATAATTATGATAACTATGTAGGAACAAAGATAATAAATTATTTAGTAGTGATATTTTTAATAATTTATTCAATATAAAATAATTATAACCATTATTTAAAACTTCAATGTAAAAAAATAAATTAAAGATTATTTTAAATACATTATTGTATTGATTTTGAAAAAAGTATGTAGTCTCAATTATAATAATAAATAATAAATTTAAGTAACAAATACTAAAGTACTTTATTCATCTTCTTTTTTCATTTTGGATCTAGAAAGTTCTAGCAGAGCTTTTCCTTTCATCACTTTCTTTTCACTTGAATACTCAAAGAATGGTGCTTAGGATTTCATCAGCATGCTTAGAATCTCCAACAACATAGATGTTTTCTCTCAAGATATTCATGATTAAGTAGAAGTTGGCGAAGAAGCAGAGATAGAACAACTCAATTCCTTAATGGCTTCGTATGAGGATTGATAAGACAATCAGGTAAAATGTTAAGCGCACGTTCTGACATAGGACAAAGCTAGGATTTTAAGGTGGAAGAATTGTGTTTTATATAAGATTTTTATGGGAATACTTCTAAGATTATGTTTTATTTTTCGGCTCAATAGGAACTTATTATGTGAGAAACGATTTGTGGTTTTAATTTTAGCAGAGATTATATATATTTAATGATTGATTAAACATTATTTTCAAAAATCTAAACTGATGGTTCCTTGCAATAGCTGAAGATGAAAATGGGTGCTTTTGTTAAGCTAGTGTTCTTGCTTCTTCTTAATCTCCGTTGAAGCTTCTTTATGATCCTTAGTCTTGATGTTGTTACTGCTGAAAAATCTTAGCTTAATTTGTTTATTTTTCGGGATACTTGCAACTTGTTTTGCATGTCTTTTTTAATTGAAGATTAGTATAAGATTGTTGAAATATTTTCAAATTGTCTTGTTTTAGTAGATGATATTTTATAAATCAGTCGAGTTGATAAATAGATTGAATTTGAAGACTTGTAGAAACATTTTGGGTGATGAAAATTTTTTCTTTGTGAGGCTGGGTAGAGGAAAACGTTTTGCCTTTAGATCTTCTTTGCTCTTTCCTTTGACTGGATTCATCACTCTTCTATTGAATTTATCATAATAGAGTTTGAAGTTTCATAATGTTTTGAATATAAAAAAATTCTAGAAAAAAAATTATTTTATTCAAACATGCATCTATCAATTAGTGTAAGATTGATCAATCTCAAATGAAACCCTTGCACATATATTTTAAAATAAAATAATATTAGAAACATACAATATTTTCAAAATAATTAAATCATTATAAATTGCAATAATTAAAGTGTCCTTACATTTGAAAATGGTATTGCCATTTGGAAAGTATAAATAAACATAATATTCCAATAGTTTAAAATATTAAAAATTATAAAATATTTAATTAACTAATAAAAATATTACATATATATAGAAATTTGAATAATAATAGTAAAGTATATTATATAAAATAAAAATTAAGTAAAAATACTATAAATTGTAATAATCACAAATTTATATATATCAAACGAACTGACATGTATTATCTTAAAATAATAATAATAAAAATATTGATAATTATAACATTTAAAAGTCTAATATATATTTAAAATATGATTGACTACTGAAATTTTAGTTGTTCCATAAATTATGATGAAACTAATAACATATATTATGTTAAATTTACATTAAAAAATCATAAAGCATAATTTTAATTAACATCTTAAGATCTTTAAAAAGTATTTAAAATATATAATAAATATATTATATTAAAAGTAATTAAATAAAGTGTGTAGAAAATATAAAAAGTTACACCTTTTTAGGTGCATTGATAAGACAAATCTCTTCACATTTCAACTTACTTCTTTCTTTTTTATAGTGTGTATAGGAGCTTGTAGAATTACAACATTTAAAAGTCCAATATATATTTAAAATATGGTTGGCTACTGAAATTTTAGCTATTTCATAAATTATGATGAAATAAATAACATATATTATATTAAATTTACATTAAAAAAATCATAAAGCATAATTTTAATTAATATCATAAGATCTTTAAAAAGTATTTAAAATATATAACAAATATATTATATTAAAAATAATTAAATATAATGTATAGGAAATATAAGAAGTTGCACCTTTTTAGGTGCATTGATAAGACAAATTTCTTCACATTTCAACTTACTTCTTTCTTTTTTGTAGTGTGTACAAGAGCTTGTAGAATTACAACATTTAAAAGTCCAATATATATTTAAAATATGGTTGACTACTGAAATTTTAGTTATTTCATAAATTATGATGAAACAAATAACATATATTATGTTAAATTTACATTAAAAAATCATAAAGCATAATTTTAATTAATATATTAAGATCTTTAAAAAGTATTTAAAATATATAACAAATATATTATATTAAAAATAATTAAATATAGTGTGTAGGAAATATAAAAAGTTGCACCTTAGGTGCTTTGACAAGACAAATCTCTTCACATTTCAACTAACTTCTTTCTTTTTTGTAGTGTGTATAGGAGCTTGTGGAATTACAACATTTAAAAGTCCAATATATATTTAAAATATGTTTGACTGTTGAAATTTTAGTTGTATTCATAAATTATGATGAAACAAACAACATATATTATGTTAAATTTACATAAAAAAATCACAAAGCATAATTTTAATTAGCATCTTAAGATCTTTAAAAATTATTTAAAATATATAGCAAATATATTATATTAAAAGTAATTAAATATAGTTTGTAGGAAATATAAAAAGTTGCACCTTTTTAGGTGCATTGATAAAACAAATCTTTTCACATTTCAACTTGCTTCTTTCTTTTTTGTAGTGTGTATAGGAGCTTGTAGAATTACGACATTTAAAAGTTCAATATATATTTAAAAGGAAAAGGGTCAAAAATGTCCTTGTACTATCATAAAGGATAAAAAATGTCCTTCATTTATACTTTGGGTCATTTATGCGCTTGTACTATCATAAATAGATCAAAAATGCTCTGATACTAATGGAAAAGGGTCAAAAATGCCCTTGATTTATATTTTGGTCCAAAAATGCCCTTGTCAAATTATACTCCTTTAGTAATGCTTCATCATCAATAAACTTAACTACTTTATAAACAGAATCATTCTTGTGAATGTTTGAATCCTTAATCAGAACTGTAAATGTGATTTTTTTTCTCAATAAATTCATCAAGTTCGATTGGATAAGTACTATTTTCATCTCCTATTAATCCTTCCTTTAACTCTTTGGCAGTCTTTCCAATTAGTTGTAAAGCTTCTTTATTTCAAAGCAATAAGGATATAAATCCAGTTTCATTCGTAACATGAATTTGAACCTTGTACCTAAATAGAATAAAACATAGTGTTATATGATTCTTAATAACATTTTAACTATTAAAAGTGTTTATTCAAACCAATGAATAACAGAGGTTATTTCAACATTACATTTTGAACAATAATAGTTGGCTTTAAATGGATCAACCTTTGTGATACATTTTTTGCAAGCCAAATATGACCATTTGTGATCAAGTTCCAAACATGCAATCTTTGCAGCAATTCAATAGGTAGACTCCTATGATTTAATATTATATATTATATTTTAAAATATAAAATATATTATTTGATTATTAATTATTATTATTAATATAATTAAAAACTCACTTCAGTGATATGAATGAAATCCTTAATAAATTTAAAAGAGACTAATCCTTTAGACAACTCTTCAGAAACCGAAATCTATTGTTGTGAACTTGTCTATGAAAGCTTCTCATATTTATAATCGCTTGATGCAAGTAAAATATAAATTTAATAAAAAAAAACTTTATTTATTGATTTGATAATTAGATGTAATACATAATAATATAAATATATCATACCTGTTTTTGTATTCAATGGCTTGTGGCAGATTTGGATTAATCCATAGTTTGGTTTGATAGGCAAGATCACTCCATAAGGTGGCATGAAGCTTGTTTCTCCTGCATTAATATGCTCATAATTGTTTTATAATTGATCATTTTGAATATAACGATAATTTCAACCATATAAAGATAATTTTCAATATTATTTTATGATTATCTAAGTTATAAATGTACATTATTCAATATGTTTACCTTTCATCTTCTAGAACAATATTCATGAAATGACTATCGTTGACTCTCTGCTTGGATGATTGAATCGGTTCATATTCAACAACATGTCCGACAACATCTTTAAAATGAAAAAATTAAAAATTTTAATATGTAAGATATACAGAAAAGAAGTATATAATATTATTTACCAAAAGGTGCATCCTCATCCATGTTATGTTGCATTGTCACTTGTTCAAAAGTCTGAAGATTAAAAATATCCATATGAAAAGATGCATCTACAATCTCAGTCATAATTGTATTTCGAGTGAATTCATTTTGTGCTTATGAGAAGTTGATTTGAATTTCCTGTCGTTCGAAGCTATCACAAAATACTTCATTTGATATAGACCAAATTCAGGAATGTCTTTCTTGAAATAATTTACGATGTACTTTGCAATAGTTGCCTGTATTTGATTGCCCTATAAAATATGAATGTTAGTGTATGTGAATACACAATATCACGAAATATAGTAATACGAAATATAATAATTTAATTTATGTGATACCTTTCCATCTTGCAGTATCAACTCCATAGAAAAAGAAAGTTCAAATTTGAATTTATCAGGCACGATCCAGAAACGAACAATACGAACTTTCAAGTTCCATTTCATCGAGGTATTGATTATTTCAGATATAGTGTTATATTGTAAAGCTATATTTTGAATGTTGTAATTCACAAACATTTAATTTGTTGAAGTTGTTGTCTATGTATATATAGATACGAAGACTGATAAGCAGTTTCTGATTTGCAGTCGTGGGTGATGGTAGTAGCCAGTTACAAAATTAAAACTGCTTTTATGAATTATATTACAATTTATCAGAAGTAAACTACTTTTATGGAATAATTATTTTATTGATTTAAATTATGTAAAAGGATATTATTGTTTATCATAAATATACTAAAAGACGTGATTCAGGAAACGTAAGTTGTGCAGTTTTGTAACTGCTATGTTGCTATGTTTTCATTGTTTTCATATATTTAATATTTTTTAACAATAATATTTGACATTATTAAAAGTAATTTGAATTTATTGTTTGTCATGTATGTATTTATAATTAATTTTAAAATTATAATGGTAAGCAAAGGTATTATAGTATCGATAGAATTTTAACAGTAACGTATAATTTAATCATAATATGAGTCAATCACTAACTATTTAGTTGCAAATAATTATTATTTTGTTCTTTACGCTACAAATTACAAACTTACGTTAATTTACTTGTTATTAAGAATTGATTTATAAATTAAACTAATTTGATTTCTGAAAATTTTAAAAAGAAGAAAAGTTTTAATCAGTTACCTATATATCCACTACTATATTTAAAATAATTAACTGCAATGATATGGGTTTTAATAATTATAATTACATAAATTTAAATTAATTTTACATAATTTAAAAATAATTAATTGCAATGGCATGGGTTTTTCATTTCAAAAAAGCAATTTCGTAATTTTGAAATTTCTAAAAATATTGCTTTCAAAAAGATAATTTTGTAATTGAAAATTTTTAAAAATATTATTTTTATTGTGGTGCTGACACGTAGGCGCTTTCACTTCTCCTATTATATATATAATATATAATATATAATATATAATATATATAATATATATATATAGATATTAATACTATTAGTATTAACTTTTATTATTATAATAATTATTATTATTTTAGTGACATTAATAATAGAAGTGATATTTATTACTATTTTCTTTATTTTTAATATTATTATTAGTATATCAATATCGTATTTTTAATGCATTATTTATTTTTAATTTTTGATATTAAAATAATAATTTTAATACATTTAATATTTTACATAATAACAAGTTTTAGCATATATTACGTATTTTCTTTACATAAAGATTATTATTTCAAATATTATACATTTTTTTAATATGTGTGTATATTATATTTATTAATTAGATAACAATCTATTTATTTTCATTCCAATTTATTTAATTCGTAGCCTTTTCAATCCATTTCATTTCAATTATAGCTAATTGTTTTACAATTTATTTCAATTCTAGTCAAATTCTTTTGCAATTCTAGCCTAATTGAGTCAATTTATGGCTAAATGTTAAATTTCTAACCCAATTCCATCTAATTAAATTCGAATTGACCCATTTTGACCCAAAATTTGCCCCATATTTATGAGATGACACATAGTCGTCCGATCAATTTAATCTAATGGCTTATATATATTCAAGTTGTCTTTCCATTTTTAATTAACCACACCCCAAATGTCACGCCCCGTCAGGGTACTCTAGGCGTGGCCGGCACTCGAAGACTATTGCTAGCCCCCGAGCGAACCGCTTAG
>JBCEWC010011105.1:0-17010 GCA_038996855.1 Solanum aculeatissimum
GGGCAATAGCCACCGTCTACTCTAGCTTTTATGTTATGTTATCTATTCTATTATGTCTTAAGGGTGAGCCTCAAACTTGTCGAGGCCCCACTTATCTATGTAGAGACATTGTTGGACAAATCTATACTCTTGTACGTTTGACTTGTATGCTAAACCTTTGATGATATTATGTGATGCTATTTGGCTTGGGTTATGATCATGTTTCTCTCTCTTATTACGCTTATGGTAACTTGGTCTATTAGTATTGATTATGAGGATTGTTATCTATCATGTCCCTGTTATGCATGTTGGGGATTGATTAACTATGTGTTATGTGCAAGCATGCTTATCCCATCCCCATAATTGTCCCCATAGTTCGAGTCCCTAGTCCCCAAGTCCTTAGAACTTACGTGCTATGTGATTTGCTTCTGCGCTTCCGAACCGATGATGTGTGTAATGATGCTATGATGGCTTGATCGAGGGTCTTCGGGTCCTCTTTCGCCGTGTCACATCTAGGTTCCTATCCGGGTCATGACATGGGTACTTTCAATGTACTGACACCTATTTTGTTTCCTCCCTACAGATAGAGCACATGAACCCATGCAGGGTAGTTGATTCACTCTAGTTGAGCTTTTTGCTTCCATCCAGATCTTACCAATGAGGCTCAGACTACGAGTTGTCGTGGATCTTTGAGATTTTCTTTATTGTATTCTTATAGACTTTGTATAAGATATTATGAGATTACTTTGTATCTTATTTTGAGACAGTTGTATTTACCCTTTCGCACTATTTAGATGCTCTTATACTCATGACTCTAGGTTTTGGATCGTAATAAGTTTGGTATCATAGCTCTAGGTTCGTTGAACTCGTGAGTCAAGTGTAAGGTGTCTGGTAGAGTTTCGTGGATCTATATGTAGACGTCCATTCCTATCTTCGGGAGTCTACAGGGTACTTGTTAGAAAAAACTTTTATGTCTTGCTTCTATTCGTGCGTTTCTTCATATCTCATGGTTTGAAAGTATCTAATCTACTTCTTTTTTGTAGATGCCGATGACTAGATCCCAACGATCAGTGAGACAGCCTGAGTCTACTGATGTGGCTTCCACTCATGGTTAAGGTAGAGTTTGTGATAGGGTCAGGGGCCGAGGGCATGTTAAAGGGGAAGCTCCGCCCCGAGGATAGACTAGATCGGCTTCTCTAGAGCCTACTTATGAGCCAGAGGGGCCTATAGATCCTATTCCACCACCCTTAGCCCCAGTTTCTACACCCTCGGTTCAGGAGTTACTTTTGAGGGTATTAGCTAGATTGGAGGGAGCACCTCCCGCCCTAGCTACTGTTGATGTGCCAATTTCTAATGCATCGGTCGGTCCTTCTTCATGTCTAGTCGAGACAACCATGACCCATGTTAGTCCTTTTTCAGCCTCAGCGGATTCTCCTATGATTGCTATGATTTTGCCTTAGGCATCTTGACCGAGTTCAGGTTCTCAGTTTCAGAGTTTGGCTATTACTCCATCTATTGCACCACCCTTATTAGTGGTGCAACCTTCATCTGCTAATCCAACCATGTCCACTACTGAGTAGAAGAGTTTTCAGCGGTTTATACATTTGGATCCCTCTAGATTTGATGGTACCCCGGGTGATAGGGCTTATGATTTCTTGTCAGAATGTCAAGAAAAGCTGTGTAATTTGACCATTCTCGAGTCACATGGAGTTGCTTATACCTCTTACTAGTTCATCGACCTAGCCAAGGAGTGGTGGAGGTCAGTGTTGGCGCATTGACCTATTGGATCTCCAATCATGACATATGAGCAATTTGCAGGGGTATTCTTGGATAGGTTCAGTCCATATAGCCTCCAGGATGGCTCCAGGGATGAGTTTGATAAACTCAGGCAAAATGTCTAAGTTGAGAGTAACTACTATAAAGGAAAACAAAAGCAATGTGATATGCAAACAAAAAGAGGAACATAAGTAGGGTGTGAGATGAGCATAAAGCATAAAAAAGAAAAAGTAAAGAGAATAAAAAAAGAAAAAAATGAGAAAGAATAGAATAATCAAGGTCAACAGGCATAGTGTCAAACTCGAGGTTTTAGGAAGACAAAAAAGGGGAAAAATTAATAATGCACTTTATTTATTAGAATTAGAGGTTTTCAATGTGAATACATTAGAATATGATAAACTTATATAAGTTATAATGCTATACAACAACAAACAATAACAATATACCTAGTGAAATCCCACAAGTGAGGTATGGAGAGGGTAAAATATACACAAACCTTACCACTACCTCATAGAGATAAAGAGACTATTTTCGATAAGTTATAATGCTATAAAGTTGAAATCTTATATAATTTCGTACGACATATGAAAGATTGGCTAATCATTACAAAAGAAAAAACATATTATTAAACTTCATGAATTTCATGATAACTGCAATTTACTTCAAAAAATTATAAATAAATTAAAATTTAGAATAAATTTGCAAATAAAATTTGCACTGATTCAAAAGAATTAGAATAACCATCAATATAAATAAGTCACATTTTTCTTAGGGGTTGTTTGGTACAAAAATGAATAACGCAGGAATTAGTAATGCAGAGATTAGTAATGCAGAGATTAGTAGCACAAGGATTCGTAATGCATGAATTATTTTTTATTAAGTGTTTGGTTTATTGCTTCCCATCTAATCTTGTGTTTGGTTTAAAACTCTACAAAAAACTTCTTTTCAATTATACCCTGGAATTATTATGAAAATTTCTATTTCATGTAATTAGATCAAAGTAGATTTTTGTTTGTGGCTTCTAACTAGTTAGGAGAATATTAATTTTGTCATCATATTTATTATTTTCTCACTTGAATTATTTGAGAATAAATAATTGTGATCTTAATAAATTCATCACTAAATAAAACATCAATTTTTAATTTAATAAAGATAGACCATTCATTGTTAAAATTGAAAAGATGATAAACAATTGTAAAATAAACAATCTATATTTACACATAAAAAATTTGGAAGTTGTAATTTTAATATAGTGTTTATATCTTACAAGGTTACTCAACTTTGAGAATATATTTAACATCATTGGACTTTGTTTTGTATCAATAAAATCACACAACTAAATTAATTATAAAAAAAATAAACTTGACATGGCAAAATATTTTTTGTCTATTATGTAAATATGAAACTACAAATAAATAAAATTTAAAAATTTGACATGATAAATTTATTTGTTTTTATATTATTAAAATATGAACCGCAAATAAATAAATTTTGTAAGATAATTTATTTAAATAAATTTACTAGTATAAAATTACAAATATAAAACATAAAATCAAGAAAATAAAAAAAAATATAAAAAAATTTGAGAGATATTTTTATCTTTATATATAATTATACTTATTGGGATTATATCCAAGCGTTCACTAAAGTGTTATATTACAATAATGATAATACCATATATGAAATATTAACTAATTCAAAGTATTAATTAATATCACCAAATAAAAAATATTAATTAATACCATATATGAAATATTAACTAATACATATATATTAATTAATAATAGCAATAGATAATACCTCATACCAAACAGGTCCTTCAAATTAAAACCAAAGCACGTATTTGTTGATTCATTTAGGCTTGAGATCTCCATTTTTATACGTGCATATTCTCCGACTTCACGCTACTGCGAGTCAAAGAAGTAGAAGTTGGGGAGAAGCCAAAGATGATGATGGAAAGTAAAGGAGGAACTGAAGCACAGAAATATATATGGGAAGGAGCAATTCCTCTGCAGATTCATCTTCATCAATCCGAAGTCACTACTCTCCCTCCTCCTCCCCCTGCTATGGTACTACTTTTTCCAATCTTGCCAATGCTTTCAATTTCTTGATGAATTTTTGCTGGCTTTTCATTCAATTCTTCTTTGAATATATAGTATGATATGCCATTGCTAAGATTCTTTGCTCAAGTTTAAAGAATAATGACGATGGTAAAACCCTGAATACACCTCCAATCCATGGGTCGGGATTCTGGGTAAGTGGATAATTCATTGGGAAGGAGAGAGAATGAAAGATTGCTCGCAGTGGATCAGGGGTTTGCTTGGGGAAGGGGGAACAGCTGTTGAACCTTTGGGAAAAGGGAAAGAAATGATGGTTTAGTCATAAACTGCCTCCGACCTACTATATATTAGGTGTTGGAGTTACACGGGAAATATCTGCTGATAGTTTAGAAAAAGAAAGAAAGTTCGAAAAGTGGAATAATGTTCATGGGTTTTTAATTTGAGGATCTGAGAAATTTGTGGTTTAGATTTGTATTTGGGCTAATAAAGCAAGTGGATTTACTTTGTTTGATAATTATGATTTACATGTCCAATATGTTTACAAGACACACATTCTATTGGTGGGAAGGAAGTGCTTATTAAGAGCCCTTTGTCAGTATTCCTACATATTTTACGTACTTTCGTGCTTCTGTTAATGTTACAGAAAGTTGGAAAGACACCAAAGAAACTTCTTGTGGGATTCGTCAAATGGACAAGGAAATTTCATTCGGTTAGATGGGGGACTGTGACATCCTAAATGTAAGGGAGGGTTTGTAGTTAAAAATTTAAGGCCCTTCAATGAGGCATTATTGGTATAGTTATGGAAATTCGAGGTGGAGGAACAAGCTATTTGGAGAGGGATAACAAAAGACAAATATGAGGCTATGGAAAGAGGGTGGAGAACTAAAGATGTGAATATGCCTTATGGATGTGGTTTAGGGAGTAATACTGGGTACAATTTAGTGTTAAATGTATCATTTTGGGTTATGAGACGAAAGGAGAGTTAGTTTTTGGGGGCAAGGTGGGGAAGCTCTCTAAAAGAGGATTTCCCGGATTTTATAGATTATCATGTCAAAAGGAGTTTGACTATCCAACAAATTCAGAGCATACAAGGTGGTGAGAATTTTTAGGACTCAAGATTAAGGAGAAATTTTCATGATTGAGTTCCAAATATTGTTAGATTTGCTTCACAAACAAAGCATGACATTTTACTGCCATAATGCATGGAGGTGGGATTTGGGGAATTGCTAAGTTTTTTCTAGCAAGTCTTTATATGAAAAGCTATTGATTTGGGAAGATGTTGTCTTCCCTTATATTCTCAGTTTATGTAACACTCTTTTCTTCTTTTTTTTTCACAAAGAGCGACACCTTTTTATTTTTGGTAACAATTTGATTAAAACTTTCCATTTTACCCTACAACAACAACAACAACATACTCAGTGAAATCTCAGTGGAATTTGGGGAGAGTAGAGTGTATGTAGACTTTACCACTACCTCGTAAAGGCAAAGAGGTTGTTTCCAAAAGACCTTCGGCTCAAGTTCATCAAACTCAAGTAAAAGAGGAAGAAAACAAAGAAGAAAGCTTAGTAGTTAGTAAAAGAACATTATAGGGTCTACAAGAGAAAACAATAACAACAAAATAGTGTGATAATCGAAACACAATAAACAACATATGACAAGAACTACAGGAGCACAACTAGTATTATGACAAACACTAGCAAGCCTAAGCCTTCACAAGGAGGATATCATCTACCAAATTGCAAATTTGGAGGCTATCTAGGAGCAAAGAAATCTTACGGATGATGAAATGCTACAAAAAACCAATTTGGCTCTAAATTTTGAGGAGGTGGCTAGAAGAGAAGAGATAGGCTGGAGGCAAAGATCAAGAATACAATGGCTGAAACATGGGGATAAAAATACTAAGTACTTCCACTGAATAGCTACAACACATAAAAGGTTTAATCCCACCGACAACTTGACAGTGGGTGACAATAACATCAACAATCCAGTAGAAATTAAGGAGGCCATTCAAAGCTTTTACCAGAATCTCTACAAGGAATCTGAAAAGTGGATGCCAGAATTAATTCTTGACAATCTCACATGTTTAACTGAAGAAGAACAAGAGTGTTTTCACCTAGACATTTTGAAGAGACAGAAATATTGCACAGTATCAAGCTATGTGCAATGGAAAAGGCTCCTGGACCAGATGACTTTCCAATGTCTTTTTATCTTACTTTTGGGATCTGCTTAAAGAGGATATTAAGAATACTGTACATGACTTTCATGTTAATCAAAGGACTGAGAAAAACTTCAATGCAACTTATGTGGCTCTTATCCCTAAGAAAGCTGGGGCATCAAAACTAAAGGATTTCAGACCAATAAGTTTGATCACTGGCATATACAAGGTGATAGCAAAGCTACTGACTGAAAAGCTGAAAAAGGTGGTGGATAGGCTAGCCAGCAAGCATCAAATGACATTCATAAAAGGGAGGCAAATTATAGATGTTGCCCTCATTGCTAGTGAGTGTGTGGACTCCAGGATGAAAGGAGATAATCCAGGTATCATGTGTAAGCTAGACATTGAAAAGGCTTATGACCATGCTAATTGGAATTTCTTGATGAGCATACTCAGACAAATGAGATTTAGAGGAAAATGGTTGGGCTGGATCAATTTTTGCATCACTACAGTCAAATTTTCCATTTTGGTGAATGGTGAACCAGTTGTTTTTTTCCCATCCAGTAGAGGTCTTAGACAGGGAGAGACCCTCTATCCCCCTTTCTTTTTGTGCTGGCAATGGAAGGGTTTGATAGTATGATGAGGAGAGCAATTCAAGATAGAAGGATCAATGACTTTCAAATAGGAGATGTTAGATGCCAATATAAGGAAATATGTCATCTACTTTATGCAGATGATACCATGCTTTTTTGTGAACCTATCGAGGAATAGATAAGCCATATTAGATTGTTACTTCTGTTCTTTGAATCCACTTCTGGCTTGACAGTAAATTGGGAAAGATCAATCTTTTTCCAATTAAGGAGGTGCTAAACATCCAGAGTTTGGCAGATATACTAGGATGCAAAGTGAAACATCTGCCTACAGTTTACTTGGGCATACCTCTTGACTACCACATAAAGAGATACTGATATGGGATGGCATAATAGAGAAGGCAGAAAAAAGATTGACAAGGTGGAAAACCCAATACTTATCATAAGGAGGAAGACTCACCCTCATAAAATCAGTCCTTGATTCTCTACCTACTTATGTAATGTCTCTGTTCCCCCTTCCCCAGAAGGTTTTGAAGAAACTGGACAAACTTAGAAGGAATTTCCTTTAGCATGGTTGCAAGAAGAACAATGGATACAACTTGGTGAAATGGGATACTACACTGAACAATAAATACTTAGGAGGTTTGGGCATCAGAAACCTAAAGAAACAAAATGATAACCTTCTGATGAAATGGCTCTGGAGATATAATGATGAAAAACAAGTTATACGGAAGGATGTAATTAAGTGCAAATATGGTGAGAACAACCCTTGGTGCAGTTATGAAAGCTTTTTATCTTATGGGGTTGGGGTACGGAGAACTATCAGAGATCTCTGGCCAATGATAAAAAAGAACATGGTAATCAAAGTGGGAGATGCGAGAAAAAACAACGTTTTGGAGAGATGCATGGAACAACCATATCCCCCTGAAAGATAATTTTCCTGGACATGTTCACCATTTGTAATAACTCAGAAGCAACTGTCGAAGAGTGCTGGACTGAACAGGGATGGGATCTATCTTTTAGGAGACTCTTAAATGATTGGGAAGCGGATAGAGTGGCCAACCTACTCCGTGAAATAGAGGACTTCACAGGAACTACTTCAGTTCCAGACTCTATGAGATGGAAGCACAAAAAGGATGGGATTTTCTTTGTTAAAAGAGTCTATGAAACAATTAATACGCAACAAAACAGAAGACAACAAGGGCTATGGAAAAATGTCTGGAAAAACATCGCAACAACAAAAGTAAAATGCTTCACATGGTTGGTTGTGAGAAGAGCTTGTCTAACACAAGATGTTCTGAAGAAAAAGAGGAGAATTATAGTATCTAGGTGTCAACTTTGTGGGGAAACATATGAGACAGATAGTCATCTTTCTTGCATTGTAAATTCACTACTCAGTTGTGAAATTTATTTCTTACTCTCACAAACATGAAATGGACCATGCCTGAGCACACTGCCGATCTGCTGAGTTGCTGGATTAGAAGAAGTGGAAGCAAGAGCCAGAAGAGATGGTGGAAAATCATTCCACATTGCATCTGGTGGACTGTGTGGAGAGAGAAATAACAGATGTTTTGAAGATAAGTCCAATTCCATTCATAGAGTTGAATGGAATTGTATTGTACCTTTCTTTTTTTGGTGTAAAGAAGCAAATATAGAGGAATTAGAGCTTGTAGACCTGTTAGGCTCTTTGTAAGTAGTTTCACCCTTAATTCCCTTTTTTGGTCCTCTTTTGAAGGTCTCCAACATATCCTTAATGCTGAGGAATACAACATTACCAGTTTAAAAAAAAGGGTAAGACAACACTCTATTCCTACTAATCTTTTACCCTAATACACGACCTCCGCTCCTTCCTATCTAAAGTCATGTCTTCGGTAATGTGAAGTTGCGCCTTGTCTTGTCTAATCACCTCTCCTCAATTTCTTTTCTGTCTACCTTTACCCCTATGCATACCCCCTACAACTAACCTCTCACAACCTCATTGGGGCGTTAACGTGCCTCATCTCCACATGTTCAAACCATCTCAGTCTTACTTTCCTGATCTTGTTTGCAATAGAGGCTACTCTCACTTTTCCAAGGATAACCTTATACCTAATCTTGTTGCTCCTAGTATGCCACATATCCATCTTAACATCCTTATCTCCGTGACATGCATCTTCCGAACATATAAGTTCTTGATTCAACACTCCACCTCATACAACAAGGAGGGTCTAAGCATCACTCTGTATAACTTACCTTTAAGTTTAGGTGGTACCTTCTTATCACGTAAGATTCCAAAGGCAAGCCTTTACCTTCTTATCACACAAAACTCCAAAGGCAAACCTCAATTTTACTCTAAAAGAGAATTTCTAGCCACACAACATCTATGACTTGTTTTAAAACACAAATTTCTTAAATTTTTCTTTCATTCTTAAACTCCATGCCTAATCAAACACCTTCATATAAATTGGGATGGAGGAAGTAGTTTGATTTGGCTCCGAAGGTTCCAAGGAAAATGTGTTTCTTCATTTGGTTAGTAGCTAGAAGGGTGACCTTAACCAACAAGAATCGTAGGTAGCAGAATGTAGTGTATGTCAATTGAAGGAAGCAGGTGAAGATGTTGATAATCTCTTTCTACATTGTTGTTTTACCTCGAGGTTATGGTGTGACATACTTAATTGGTTCAGCATATCATGGGTTATGCCAAACACTGTCAAAAGAGTTAAGTTTAACTGGAATTGAGGCAAAAGAAGAAGACACATAGAGCTGGAATGTTGCTCCGTTAGCATTCATTTGGGTTATTTGGAGAGAAAGAAAAGGAGAGCTTTTGAAGGGGTACAAATGAGTTTTGAGAATGTGAGGCGTAGCTTCTTGTCCCTTACTTTCTTTTATACCCATAAAGTTCCTTGTTGTATAGAAGATTGGGTATTTCTCGTAGAAAACCATATTTATCTGTAGTTTCTACTTTTTGGGTATACTGAACTTCTGTTTTAGCCTAGACATTTATGAAATTTATTTACTTTTTTTAAAAAAAGAAGAAATAAAAAGGCATTCAGAATATGTTGATATAATAAATATGAGGTCCATATTAAGTGTTTTGAGTCATTTGCTTAAAGTGCCAATGGGGTGCGGCATTGAAATAGGTATGTCTCTGCTAAAATCCCAAACAAAAATATAGCTCTTTTTGAAATCGAGTACAATTAGGTTCAGAAAGCATTTGCACTCTTAATTCCAGTAGATCATACTTGTTAAATTTCTTCCTTGTCAAAAAAGATCACCCATTGCCTAGGAGAAACAGATGTTTTTTTGGTGGTTCCTATCTTTTTCGTCATGATTCAAATCTTATCATCCATGTCCTCTGCAGCTACTTAATTTACTGCCGTGTCATGGTTATTATACCAGACACAGGAATGAATGCATAATAATCCTATGAAGAAGCTTGAGCATATATGCACATACCCTTTCCACATGCACACACACACACATATTATATAATCGACAAAAATTAATTTAATTTTTATATTTGACGGTGTTTCATATTGCAGATTTTAGCTCCTCGAATTGGGTACCTGCCTCTTTTAGCACAAAAAATAAAGCCTTTCTTCAGTAATTCACTTCCTCCAGGTGTAGATACCATATGGTTTGAGTACCATGGCTTGCCTCTCAAATGGTATGCATAACCCTCATGCCAATCGGTGTATCTTGGACATGAGTTTATTTCTCGGTGGTTGAATTGTTAGGTCACTAAAGTATATTCCACTGCTTGAAACAATTGAATTGTTCTGATGACATGAATGAGTTCACTTGATGTATGTGGGATCTCTTTATTCTACACTAAACATTTGCGATGACTGATGTTAAGTATCATTTTCTCCACAAATACGCTACAATTCTTTTTTCAGTTTGTATAGTTCTTGTCCTTATAACTTTCTTAGTCACATATCGCACCATCCACCTATCTCTTTTTTTGTCACAATGCATGCAAAACAATCTTGTCATACATTCTCTTTATCTGTTGGTGTCTGTTGACGGTTGCCAACTAAGTCAATTAGAAAACTATCTGGCATCCACAGCTCAAATGGTATAGCAGTTGATGTTCATGAATCGACTTATTCATTATGGAAAATCTTCCTTGAATAATCTTTGATGAACCTGAAGAGGATGATATATCACGTTGGAAGTCTTTTCTTAGCTTTTATTGTTTTCCTTATTTAAGAGTGTACGCGTACATTTTACCCTTCCGAGACCCCACTGTTGGGGATTCCACTGGGTATGTTGTTTTGTTGTTGTAAGAGTGTTTGGCTGTCCGTAAGTTTGTTTTGTAATGCAATTAATATTTTCTTTTGATCAATATTTGTGTTCTTCTTTCAGGTATATACCTACTGGGGTTCTATTTGATCTTCTTTGTGCAGAACCTGAACGACCTTGGAATCTGACGGTATGTCACAGTATTGCTTTAAGCTAATAAGCTAATAAGCTATGTGGAACTATTAGCTGAAAGTAACACCATATTTGTTGGTTTTTTCTGAGGAAGGGTAGAAGAAAGTTGCAACTTAACTTGAGTTTATAAGATTTAGCAAGCACAAATAAGAAGTGGAAGTGCAGACATGAAATCTAGCACATCATCTCTCTCAAAGCCCCCACTTGTCGACTAAATTGAGGATGCAATTGATACCAATATATGAAGTTTATTCAAGGGAAAACTAAACTTATGCCCCTTTGAAGCAAACTATTTATATCCATATACCTCTTTACATTTATGCCTCCTTACTATTAAAATTCGCACGCTGACATCATGTTGACGTCAGCGCCCATCTTGTATGATATACCAATAGGGTATACATATATTGATAGGGTATCACAGAGGATTAAGCTTAGTCCTATATGATACCGATATGGTATCAATATACTGACAGAGTATCACAAAGAATATATTTTCTACTAATTTAGAATTTAATAAATAAATTTGTGACTTTAATAATTTTCTCTTAATCGTTTTATTTCTTAAAAAAAGAGCTCAAAACTATATGATACTAATAGAGTATCAATATATCGGTGGAATACCACAGATAGTTAAGCTCTAGTCCTATACAATACCGATATGGTATCAATATACCGATGGAGTATCACAACGAATATATTTTTCAAGTTTAATAATTTTTTAAATAGAAAGGAATGGAGGTCGTGAATTAGAGTAGCATACTAATAGGTTAGCAGGATTGGGTTGATGTCTGGACTTAGGGTATAGTAGGGTAGTAGGATAGTCGTGTTTTTATATCTTGTGTTGTCACTATTCCTCATATATATGTTGATTTTTATTGTATTTACATACTATCATGCTTTTCGTTATTAGTTGTTCTTCCGATTTTCTTTTCTTTTCCTTTCTCGTTTTTCATATCTAGTTTATTCTGCCTATGGGTTTTTGAGACGAGGGTTTCCAGGAAATAACCTCTCTACCTTTGAGGTAGTGGTAAGGTTTGCGTACATTGTGAAATTTCACTGGGTATGTTGTTTTTTATTTATTTCTTAAAAAAAAAACATAATCCTATAAGATACCAATATGGTATCAATATACTGCCTGAGTATCACAGAGGATTAAGCTTATTTTATATGATACCGGTATGGTATACATATGCCGTCAGAGTATCACAGAGGATTATTTCATAGTATTTATGTTCATGTTGTGCTGCCATCAGCATGATGTCATGGGCGAAATAAAAAGGGGAAAGTGGGGTAAGAAGGTAAATAGTTTGGGCCATGGGTCTATTAGGGGTAAATAGTTGGGGTTGGGTCCATTAAGAGTACACATTAGGTCTATTTTGTGTAGTTTTCCCTTTATTTAATGTCTTAATGAACTAAATCAGTAAGCTGCTTTCCTTCACTTCACCTTTGTGTTTTGAGAAAACAGTGGTTAAAGCTAGTTGCTTCATTAAATGAAGAAAGCTAAATGTTTTCCATCTCTTAATAGATAAAGATTGCAATCATTTGCCTTCACTGCCCTCCCCCATTTTTTTTTTCTTGGCCAAAAGCATTCTAATTGTAAAATAATTCTAAGCTCGGAGAAGTGAATGGCTAGGATGGAAGTATGTTGTATGCTCAATTGATCACTTAATGTGAGATTCCTGCTTGAATCATCTCTTGTGCAGATGATATTCTTAAAGATTTTGAATTCGTTTAGAATAATGGCCCATTTTATTTTTTTTGTAGAACATAGTAGCTTATTATCTCAATACAACAATTATTTGTGTGTTAGGCACTCTAGGATTTGATTTGTTTGAAGAATAGGAGGAAACAAAAGATGTAGTAAATGGATGGTGCATTTTAAGTTATACAATGAACTATATACCACTTCCTTTCCATCCTTCCAATTGACCCTATGTGTCCCTTAAAGTAGATACATTTGATTCTTAGTGGGGGTTTGGATTGGTTTATTTGAAGTAGCTTTTGACTTATAAGCTCTTTTTTATTTTTGAAGGTGTTTGGGAAAAACAAAAAGTGCTTTAAGCTCTTTCTTTTTAGGCTAAAAAGTACAAAACTAAGCTAAAAGCCAAAAGTTGGATATTCCCAACTTATAGCTTTTAACTTATAAGCTACTTAAAAATGTCAATCCAAACACCCCTTTAATTCATCAATATTGTGAAGTTAAGGTTGTGTACTTGTATATGTTGCATGATCCGGAAAGTGTTGTGCAACTATTGTCAGGTGTAATTACACAGTTAGATATTATTCAATTTTACCTATTTACTAAGTAGTCAAGATACATATTAATTTTTAAAAGTATATATATATATATTTTGAAATTAAACTTTTTAAAAATATATTATTAAATAATATAATGTTGTAACTAATATTGTAAAACATAATTTATATACAACAACATTCCTAGTGAATTCTAACTAAGCACACGTTTTGCAAAATCATCATGAACTGCATATTTGACAAAAAAAATCATATTTGACAAAAAAAATAATATTTACAACCACATTTTCATTGCATTGCTCAAATGTTTGATGAAAAGTTTCTACAAATTTTGACATCCTAAGTATATGTTTAGTGTTTCTATAACCTCATTTAACAAGAAAATCCATCTTTAATGCGCTCATTTATAAGTTGAGTTTATAGATGACTCGTTTTTATGAATAGGAGGTATAGTTTCAAAAAATTAGAATACCCTTTGGGGTGGCCTAGTGGTTTGGGCTTGGGGCTTCCATGTTGGAAGTCTCAAGTTCGAAACCCCTTGCCAACGGAAGCAAGAGGTTTGCCTTCTGGCTCGAGCTTGTCGCACCGGGCTTGCCTAGTGCGGGTTACCTCTCCTATGTGGTTTGCGAGGTATTGCATAGGAGCGAGGGTTTACCCTGTGCGCATCCAAAGGGTAGCGGCTGCGGGTTCCCTTTGTCATAAAAAAAATTGGAATAACAAAATAACTAAGCAAAATGAAGAAAATAAAGAAAAACAAATAAGAAAGAAACAAAATATGAGAAATTACGTGGAAGCACATAAATAAAAGTTTGGAAATGAGAAGTAAAGAAACAAAAGATAAACAACATAAAAGTACATTGCATTTTAAAAATAAAAAAAGAATTCAAAATTATAAAGAAAAATGAATAAAATAAATATAAAATAACTTCAAAGGTATAGAAATTAAAGTTAAAATAAAAATAAAAATAATAGCCTTGTAATTACACCATGTAATTCACCAACAATTCTCAACCCCATTTTAAGAATTGAAAAGTGCAATTACTCTAACCTAATTACATACAGACCTAGTAATTACTTGGTCAGACAAACATACCAAAATTGTACAAATTACATCTATTTACAATCAATTCCAATTTCAAAGTGTCTTGCCGAACTGGCCTTAAAGGTCCAACTACCTTGCTTACTTTGGACTTAGCTTTTATGATGCTTTAGCATCCTTTAGTTAATGAAACAACTTATGATATTATCAGGGATGCATCCCAGTTTAATGGCGACACCTTCGTGCAATCTTTCTGTAGGTTCATTTTAGAGGATATCCTGGAAATATTTTAACACCCTGTGAAAGCGAAGATAGTGTAAAATGGAGCTTTATCAATTCATTTAAAGAGGTGAGGTACAGTTTCTTTTGTTAGCTTCTGCACTTTTAACCTCCTTTTTTTTGATAGGTAAAGTAAGTTTCATTAACAGATCTTAGTACCAAGTTGGTGCCGAGCAAGTAAAGTTGTTTCAGTTATTTTCTTGTTATTACCAGATACATTGTAGCTTGTTTAAGTTTGATCACACCTTATTCTTTTGTGTCCTACTGGTGCTGGATCATTTTGGTGGTGGACATATAATTGTAAGTGAGATTTGGTAGGCTATTTCACATACAATTAGTTATGTTTTTCTATCATTGTGAAGTTAAATTTGGTATCAAGTTAATTCCCCCTCCTCCCCCTCCAGAAAGTGGGACTAGGTTGGTTGTCAGAGATGTGAATCTAGTGATGTATGATTGGGGTCCACAATCAATTCATTCAATTGCGTCTGCTGGATTTTAATTGTGAATGCTCACGAACAGAGAACGATGCTGGTTGTAAGAGCTATGAATCATGGGGGATCAGTGTTGGGGTTTAGCTTTACAACTGAGGTCGGATGATGTTGAACTTATGGGGGTTACATTCTAACAATTTCATTGGCTGATCTGCAGGCAGCATATATAATCAATGGGAACTGCAAAAATGTAATGAATATGTCCCAATCTGACCAATTAGAACTCTGGCGCTCCATTATGGATGGTATGCATCTTAATTGCAGGGTTTATAATACTGTGGCTTCTTTCATTTCTCTAGTGATTTATTTTTATGAATTTATTACCAGCAAGGTAAAGTGCATCTTACTAGTGTAACTTGTACACAAAGTAGTTAGGCTTTTGACTTTTTAACATGGATGATAATGGAACCTCTTTGATTACCTACAAATGCTTTCAAAATAAGGGCAATCGAAATCTGGTCTTAAGGACCGTGAATTAGTATTTTTTTTGTTAAATTTAAACCTGTCATAACTAGGTATCAATCACCCATCAGAACCCAAAATGGAAAAAAATAGTTATAGTTCAAAAGGTTTAAAGTGGTAAAAATCATGCGAATGTTATTTGACTTATAGTTTTCATATATATGAAAAAGATAAAAGTAAAGAAGAAAATCAATGTATTGCAACAGATATATATAAAAAGAGGAACATCAATGTATTGCTACCGATATTTAAAATTTGAAAAAAGAACATCAATGTTTTGCTATGTTTTCCAGGGTAAATGTTGGGTATTGGGGTTTTCTGCTTGTATTTGGACCGTGAAGTTTCCATGAGAAAGATTAATGGGTCTTCCCAGAATTCTTTTCCGAGCTTGTACCCATACCTGGTTTGCTGTTTCAGAATTGGGGTCAAACTCTTCTCCATAAATCTGGATTTCCTAATTAATCACATTTGTGGCTCGGCCACATCTTTTTCCACCTTAGCCTTAGGGTACATTTTTATTTTCTCATAGGCAAGTGGTAAATTAGATGTGAGTTTCGTTCCTATGGAATTTCGGGTCTCTTTATTAGCTCTTATCCGGGCACACAATTTCCTGGAATATTCTCAGATTGTGAGTGTGAATGGCTAGTTTGATCTGTTTCTATGAAGTGTATATTCTTTATGTGGAATATTAAGAATCCCTTCTTGTTCTCTCCTTTTTTCTGAAGAAGTTAATATCATTAGAAGATACTAAGAAGAGGAAGAGTTACAGAAGAGAGATTATGTCTGCTCTATTACAAAAGAGAGGCTCTACTATAAGGAAGCATTTAGCCATGATTTTTGTCTACTTGTAGGGTCTGGGGAGGATAGAGTGTACAAAGACCTTACCTCTACTTTGTGGAGGTAGAGAAACTGTTTCTGAAGGACCCTAAGCTTGAATACAACAAATCAAAGTAGGTGTGGAAAAGGGAAAATGATAATGAAGAAACATAACTAATAAGGGAACAGTAACAACCACAAATTAGTGTGGTAGCCTAAATAGAATAGGGAAAAGGGCCAAAAATACACCCAAACTATTTGAAATGGAGCAAAAATATCCTTCCCCCCCCCTCCCCCCCCCCCTCTCGTTAGGTTTTGGCTCAAAAATGCTCCTCAGTTATATTTCTGGCTCAAAAATACCCCCATCTCTAATGGAAACGAAAAAGGGCCAAAAATACCCCCAAACTGTCAGGAATGGAGCAAGAAGACCCTTTGGTTCGATTTTGGTTCAAAAATACCCCTCCGATAAAATTTTACAAAAAACAAATACGGAAAAGGGCCTAAAATGCCCTCAAACTATTGGAAATGGCACAAAAATGTCCTCCATCCACCTATTGGCCCTAAAATGCCCCTGTCATCTTCCTTTGGGTCCAAAAATGCCCTTCATTCACCTTTTTGACTCATTTATACCCTTGAAACTAACAACCCTTTTTTTTTCTTTTTAAAATATTTATTATGTTTCATTTTC
>JBCEWC010011106.1:0-17007 GCA_038996855.1 Solanum aculeatissimum
TTAGAGATAATTATTATGTGCTATGTGAATCCATGTTTATCCCATTCCCGACAACATCCCCATAGCTTGAGTCCAAAACACCGATTTTTCTTAGAGCTTATGTGTTATGTGTTTACTTTCGTGCTTCCGAACCGATGATATGTAGGATGATGTTATGATGGATATATCAAGGACTTTCAGGTTCTCTTTCATCATGTCACATCTAGGCCGCCATCCAGGTCGTGACACACTGGGCGAGCCCTAGTAGATATAAATTCCGGCTAACTCAAGTTCAGATTGAATGATAAAGAAGTTGTCTTTAATGTCTATCGACGATGAAGAGGTCATATGATCTCAAGATGGAAGTGTGGGTTGTTGATGAATTCTATGTAATCAAAAAGTCTTCGTTGTGCTGTGACAATAAATCAAGAACTTCTTGGAAGGCAACCTAAGTTATTTGATGTAATAGGATACTTGTTTTTTGCTTTTTAGTTTTAGAATGCTAGGTAGTTTTTATTATTAGTAGTTTTCTTATAAATTTTGCACAAAGGACTGGTGGCATATAGGGTAATAGTGTGTTTATGCAGATTCTGCAGGTGCAAGGCCAAGCCTGCTATTTTGGGCCAAAAATCTAATTCTACGACTGATTATACGGGTCGTACTTCATTGTATGACTCGTATACCAGCACGTAGAACCTTCTAGATAGAAAATATATGTACACTCTAGTACAAGAGCCAACTTGACGATCTGTAGATTAAAACATAGGTCGCAAATGGGGCTCATGGACCCTAGGTAAGTTTTTTTAATTTTGACGAAGTGTTAGAAGTACTCTATGAAACCTTCTTACAAGTCGTGTTTGAGTCCACGACGCATTTATGGGATCATAGATAACAGGTCTCAAATTAGGGTTCAAGGCCCAAACAAGACCGCGATCTATGAGCCATAGAACATTCCACAGCCTGTAATCGAGGTTTTATGAACCGGGCCCAGTAATTATAAAATCATACCTGGTTGATATATAAATGGGAATTTTGACCCCATATTCAAACAAAATTTCCCCAAAATAACCCTACTCCATCTGTCCCCACATCGGTCCGTCCAATCCATTCGACACCTCCACCATTTTCCGATAAGGATCCTGGCAACACTATTTCTAGGGTTTTTTGGCCTCCATCATTTTGGTAAGTTTTCGATCCTTAAAGCCTAAATTTATTGAGTTAGTTATAAAGTTTGGTTGATTATTGATTAGAGTGAGAGTTGTGTCATTGGGTGAACTTGTGATATTCTAACCTTAATAATTTATCGTTATATCAATCTGATTTCCTAGGTTAGGATTGAACTAAGTAGTCGGAAAATATTTGGCTAGCCAATTTCATGCTCACGATGTGTATACCATTGAATCGAATTGAATTATTGTATGGTTAAATATTTGAACATAGCTCAGACCGTTAGGATCACATGTTAAATTGCTTTTGATGGGGTCATTTTTAAGTAAAATGCATGTAGGGATTGGGATTGATGGATGTAAAAACTATATGGGGTGTGTGAGTTCGCTTCGATGCTATTTAAACTATTGAAAATTAGTCATTTAGGGACCCGTACGATGGACTTGGAAAAATTAAAATTCTAGAACACAGTTTCACAATGATTTTTTACGGCTTGTGGAACATTTCACGAGCCATAGTTACCCCTCGTGAAACATTCTAGAAACTAAAGTTTCTGAGATTTCATCAGATAAGGCCTTCTACGAGTCATAGATTGTTCCATGACTCATAGATAGGTCTCATAGAG
Source organism: Solanum aculeatissimum (assembly GCA_038996855.1). Taxonomy (NCBI): domain Eukaryota; kingdom Viridiplantae; phylum Streptophyta; class Magnoliopsida; order Solanales; family Solanaceae; genus Solanum; species Solanum aculeatissimum. Next base: position 1,772 of record JBCEWC010011106.1, read on the forward strand.
TCCCACCTATGTGATACCTAATTTGGGATCATATCTACATCCCAATTCATGACTCATAGACTATTCCATGAGTCATATCTGGTCTCATAGACTATTCTAGTAACTTAAATTGCTGAACACTACATCCACAAGAGCCCCTATGACTTGTAGATCACTCTACGACTCGGGAAAGGGCTCTCGCAGTCCATTCTTGTTGTAGTCCAATTTTGATTCTTATTTTTTATTTTCAATTCATGGGACTAATTGGTTTCATGAATATGGCTTTGCAGGTATCATGGCTTCACAACAAGGGAAGGATGATATCAGGGCCATGAGGGATCTCGCCCGTGTGCTGAGTCCATGGACTCTAAGCATTACCCCCGAGTCTAGTAGATCTATAGAAGAGCTCAACGTTCAACCTGATACAGATGCTGAGCCATGACAGACTTGAGTTGCTACTAGGCGGGCTACCATGAAGGCGATCATGGTCTAACCTCCCCATTCTGACGAGGTAGGTGACAAGGCTTGTAGTAGTATACAAATGACCTCTTCCCAGAGAGGGTCCAAGACGAATCTAAGGAGGGTTTAGACTGTAATGACCCAAAAACTTTCAAACTTTGTACTAGTAGGTCAAGGTCCATTTTGAACTCATTATGGTTGTGATGATCATGGATTCTACTTGAGTGGTTGTATTCAAAGAAAATGGGTTAATTGAGTTTTTATGGAACCATGTGGGAGGGCTGACTTTGAATGGCTATATATTTTGGTACGAGATGAAATTTGTGAACTATTCCTATAAAAATAAAGTTCTTCGAGTTATCTTCCCAATGCAATTGGTTCACTCAAATCAGAGTTCATATGTGGAAGCTATGACCATTTTGGTAGGACTATTTGTGGACTAAGTATTCTTGAAAGGGAGGGCTAAAGTTGGCTAAGGAAGGGCCATACGGGAGGGTCCACAAGCCATGGGAAGGCTCACGACCCATTGAAAGCGTCCGTAGGTTGATCCAGAAAGAGGGTATAGGTGATGGACCAAGGCCAGAACCAAGTAAGGCTCCACGGACCACTTCACGGTCCGTGTAACGCCTCATGGTCCGTGAAGGCCTCTGTAGAGTTGTCCAGAAACTCATGAGACCCCAAGGTTAGGGCTCCGGGACAAGTGAGGCCTCAAGGAAAAGTGTACGGTCCATGTGCAACTTCACAAACTGTGTGTCCTATCGTGAAGTGATCCAGAAACTCGTCCAAGTTTCAAGCCAAGGCATGAACCAAGTCAAGCCACACTGTAGGGCTTACGGTCCGTGAGCCACTACACGGACAGTGTGAATGCTTTCGTTAGCGATTGTTTTAGTTAATTTCTCCATTTTATTAATGGTTAGTTAGTAATTTTAATTATCCCTAGGGCGGTTTTAACGTTTCTAAAGTCTCCTAAAACCCCTAAATTGAACCCTAAACCATTTTAAATCATTCAAGCCCTCAATTCATCTCCTAAATTCACTCAAATTTTCCTCATCCACCATTGAAGACCAAGCTTGAAATTAGGGAAAATTCAAGTCTTCATCAGAATCTTCTCAATCTTCTTGTTAAATTCAAGGTATGTGAGTTTGATTCATGGTTTCTCTTTCAGCCATGAAGACCCAAAATTCTTTCCTCAATTTTTGATAAATTATGATTTTTCTTGAAATGGGTCTTTTGAATTAAGAATGATTTAGTGCAATTGAAATGTGGGTTGTACTTATTTAATGATTTCAAGATGAATTAAGTCCCTAATTGATGAATTTTTTTGATTCGAGATGGTACAAGTATGCATGTCCCCTTTGTTGCGCCCTTACTATTAAATCATGTACGCACTTTCAAAAGGGTGTTCCGTTGAGATAAAATCAACCCCTACTTCATAACTCTTTGACTCGAAATAGTGTCGTTAAAGGAATTGATTTTCTTGAATCGTCAAAAAGGAAAGGAGGAGGGGTTGTCTTAGTGTAATTTGGTTTACTTTTATGAAACCTTATATATGATACAATCCATAATAATATAGATTAAGGTGTGAGGAGACAAAAGAAAAGAATGAAAAAAGGAGTTTTGGGCCGCCCTTAACTTATTTTTATATATAATCCCCTTTAAGGTAAGTCGGTTCCAAGACTATTTTTAACCTTATAAACTCCCTCATACCACTATACATCAAAGAAATCACGAAAAAAACTAGTCCATTTGAGCAAAATATCAAGAAACCCCCACCCTTTGGTAAGTAGATAAATTTTGTCTTGAAACTGTGTAGTGTTTAGTCATAACCCTTCGAAAAAATTACAACCCTTTGAAAAAGTCACAACCATTCGAAAAAGTCACAGCTCTTCAAAAAAGTAAAATTTTTTCTTAAAAAGTCATAACCTTTCGAAAAAGTCACAATCCTTCAATGTGGAAAAATTATTTGTTTTCAATACAATGCAATAAAATACAATCCAATGCAACGCAATACAATGCAATGCAATGCAATCCAATGCAATGCAATGCAATCCAATGCAATCCAATCCAATACAATACAATCCAATACAATCCAATACAATCCAATCCAATCCAATACAATCCAATACAATACAATATAATCCAATACAATCCAATACAATCCAATACAATCTAATACAATCCAATACAATCCAATACAATCCAACACAATCCAATCCAATCCAATCCAATACAATACAATCCAATACAACACACTCTAATACAGTACAGTACAACACAGTACAGTACAGTACAGTACAGTATAGTACAGCATAGTATAGTATAGCACAATACAGTATAGCACAGTACAGTACAATACACTACAATACAATACAATACAATACAATACAATAAATTTTAAATTGAGGGTATTATAGTAACCTTTTTAGAAAAGGTACAACCCTTCGAAAAAGTTATAACTCTTAGGAAAAGTCAAAACTCTTTGAAAAAATCACAACTCTTCACAAAAGTCACATCTCTTTAGAAAAGTCACAACTTTTCGAAAAACTCATAATCCTTCAATGTGAAAAATTATTTGCTTTAAATATAATATAATATAATATAATAAATATAATATACAATATAAAAAATATGCTAAATAATTCTTTTAAGTTGGAGGTATTATAGTAATTTAACATTCAAGTTTAGGAGTTCATACTTTTAATATAACATGGACACTTCGAAAATATCACAACTCATCAAAAAAATCATAACCTTTCAGAAAAATCACAATCCTCCGATGTAAAAAGTTATCTGATTTCAATATAATATAATATAATTAAATAAATATAATATAAAATATATCAAAATATACTAAATTGATTTTTAAGTTGGGGCTATTATAATAATTTAACATTCAAGTTAGAGAGTTCAAACACTATTGACAAAAAAATTAATATCGAGAAATAATGTTATAATCCAAAAAATATAATTGAAGATAATTAGGACTTTAACAATATTACATTAATAAATGTTCTTGAGATAAATTTATAATGATAAATTTTTTATATAGAAATAACTTAATAATTTCAAAATATTTTTTTAATTTTAATATAAAAATATATAAACTTAATTAGATTGCTTATAACTACGTGAAACGCGGACCAATAACCTAGTTAAACGTATAAATTTGTCTCTTGATTTTAAATTAATTAAAGATTCTCATAGTGAGTGTGAAAGAGCTTTTCGGTGGAATGACGGTGTCCTGCAAAAAGTTTAGTCGTTGAATGGATAACATTACCCAGTCGAACGTGACTCATTGCCACATGTGATTCTAATATTCACTGATTGACTTGTCTGAACTTTTCAAAGAAAAGACCGGCCAAATTTGAATGAAAAGCATCCCCCACATCTGACATTATTTTATCTACCTCAACCATTGCCAGCTGTATTGACTAAGTTTCCAAACTTCATTTCCATCTAAGTGTATGTCTTGCGAGGAGCATCTCTGCAAATTTTTACCCAAGGTTATAACTTTGTCGTTATGGTCGACCGCATAGTGTCAAATGGACGGATTTGCTTAATTTAAGCATGTCAAAACCGATTCGGTTGATAAATGTAGTGGTCTATTTCAGTTCACAAGTTATTTAGATAGAAATGAATGAAAAAGCGGATCATGACTTAATTTTTTTACTTCTTATTAAGTTTTAATTTTTTCTTATTCTTTATTTTATAGTACCTAGTAAAATATATCTTTTTTATTATTGTTATATATGACAGATCAAATACGAAAATGTCTTTTTTTGAAAATAGTTTGACAAAAATATGCATGTTTAGACTATACTAGTTATAGGAGCTGTGCTATGTGTTGGCTCAACCATATTAACTTTAATAGTGATTAATTATCTTTTTATAATGTACAGAATAATATTTATATTTGTACTGTTGTCTTAAAATTGAGCTAGAAAATAAGTTATAAGTTATTTTGAAAATTGAAACATAATTTCAAACAAAATTTTGAATTTTCAATGTCAAACACAAAATTTTTAAGTAAAGTAAAATTTATTCTAGAAAAATGAAAATCATAATTTTTATAGCAAAATGGATAGCTTAAGAATGAAAAGAAATGAATAACTGTACTAGTAGCTTTTTGTTTTTTTCATGTCACCAATAAGAATATATAGTAGCTACAATTAAAAAAATTATCAAAAAGATTTTTGTTTTTTACTTTCTAACTTTAGTATATTAAGAAAATTTTTCCCCATATTTTTCTCTCAATATAAATTATTCAAATCTCAAAAGATTTTAAAAAATGTAACATTATATAACAATTAATATAAAAGTCAAAATAAAATACTCATATTAATTATTAATTTAAAAGATATGTAAAATTTAAAAATGAATAAATAAAAATAAATGGAGTAAGTACAAAATGTAAATGAAACCCACAAAATATTTTTATGGGCCTCATATAATAAAAGAGAATGGGTAGGCAGCACAAGCAGACGTGGTTGATGGAGAGTTGTTTACTTATTCATAATTTTCGCATAGAACTACTCAAAAATACCTTAATTATGTTTTATAACTGTAATTTGGGTAATTATATTTCGTAACTATAGTTATAACAATGTTTTTATAATTTTCGCAATATTTTTATATATTTGTATGATTCACTATACAGTTCAAAATTTTTGTTTAGCGTTTATATATTTCGCTATACAATTCGTGCACAATATTTATATAATTCGCTATACAATTCACAATATTTGTATATTTTGCTATACGATTTGATTCACACACAAATTTTGTATAAATCACGCATATTATACAAAATTCAAACTGTAATTATAATTAGATGTTTGTCGCGACCCATGATTAATTCAAAATATAACTAATTTCGCTAATTAACTAGTATATATTTTCTTATCCGTATAATTTTTCCATAATATAACATTAACTCATTTTTTATGGATTAAGATTCTTTATTAGTAATTTAATTATTTTCAACTAAATATTGTGTATTAGTTTTATTTCCTTATTTGAATTATGTAATTTAGAATTTTCAAATCAATTAATATCGTGCATTAGTTCTTTTTCTTATTTGAGGTGTGTAATATTTTTTAAAAATTAAACTTGGGCTTAGAACCCTATTTTATTGATCAAAAAACAATGGGCTCAAAATGAGCCATTACAAAATGTTGGTTCAAACGAAAAAACCCAGTGGCGTCACGTGAATTTAGATTAGTCGGACTCCAATGTGAATATCAAATACCAGATAGGAAATCAAGAATAAATGACTTCAGTCTACAAATCCTATATACAAGTATGTTCGTTCAATATTTCCTCAATTTATTTTTTTATTATTTCGCGTTTTTGTGATATACCTTATAAAAGTTGTTGTATTTGAATTTTCAAGCACATTCTTATTCATCCGAGATTACAATAATATTTTTTTAATCTTATACTGAATTGCAATAGTTGTGTTGATGTAAAATTTTTAAATTCATACTTTTATTTAGATTTGTAAAAGTCCAAGTGAGGTTTGTTCTGTCATGACTCAAAATTAGATCGCAACTAAAGAAAGTAAAAGACTAAGACAAAACAATCACAACACTTAGATTCAAAATCCCAAAACCTTGAGTCATGAGTACAAGAGCTTCTAAGTAATACAAATGAATAAAAACAAAGCTAGACAATAAGGAAAACACAAAGTCTAATATAGATGACAACAAATGAAGTCTCAAAGACACAACGACGACTCGAAGTTTAAGACTCACCGTTGAAGTCTCGTAATGATAAGAAAACTATGCTCAAATACCTTCAACTACCACGTGGGAGTCCTTCTGCTATATCTGCAGGGAGGTAACATAGTAGGGATGAGTACACCAAAATATACTCAATAAGTTCAACCGACTAGGTAGGAGAAATTGGACAAGTATGTATTAAGGAAGAATCCTATCACCTGCAATGAAAGGGTTAGTACATAATATATATATATATATATATATATATGTCTGGTAAAAGTGGTGGTCTGGTTGTCTCCACACCCACCTCGTATAAGGTTATTTACTGGTGAATGATGTGCGGGCTACTGCTCTCCCTTTCACTCAAAATAATAGTTCCGTGTAAAGCATAAAGATAGAATCGATAGGACCTTATTATAATCCTCGAAAAGTCATAACTCTCTTTCTGAATGTCTCGACTTTCTTTCTCAAACCATCGGACAGGGGTGCAAAAATAGCAACAATTCTTGGTAAAATAGCTTCTGATTTGATTAAAAGGAGTCTCTTCTCAATTTCGTGGCTATTAGAATATATTTGTTTTGATAGATCCTTATGCTTCATATTCAACAAATATACCCATAATAACTTAATGAATTGATCTCACCTATGAACACATTCTTCAACCTTTGAGTAGACCGTATGCAGGACTCTCTTTCACCTAGGCAGAGAGGAGGGAATGTAAGTTGAGACTAATTCAAGAGTTTTGGACAAAAGGGAGGGGACATAGACAAAGTTTCTTTTTACCCTTTTATCATTTTAGAAAAGCTGGAGAAAAGCATAGAGCGTGCGTGCTACGCTCATGCCCTCCTTCCATCCACGAGGCTGAGGTGGGAGAAAAGCATAATTCTCCTTATAGTCACTCTAAGTTCGACAAGTAAATTAGAAGTACTTATTCTTAGAATATGACACGTAGATTAGAAGGACTTACTATTCATAGGAGTCGACACATAGATTTGAAGGACTCATTATTCTTAGGAGTCTACACGTAGCTTCTTAGGAGTCGACACGTAGATTTGAAGGACCTATTTAAGCTTCTTTCTTAGCCCCTTTCTCTTCTAAATCTTAATATAGAATATAATTTATTTATAATATGTTGAGAAAGGGGCTAAGAGAGGAACTTGAATAGGTCCTTCAAATCTACGTGTCGACTCTTAAGAAGCTATGTGTAGACTCCTAAGAATAATAAGTCCTTCAAATTTACGTGTCAACTCCTAAGAATAATAAGTCCTTCTAATCTACGTGTCAAGTCCTAAGAATAAGTACTTCAAATTTATGTGTCGAACTTAGAGTGACTATAAGGGGAATTACGCTTTTATCCTGCCTCAACTTCGCGGATGAAGGGAGGGCGTGAGCGTAGAACGCACAATCTATGCTTTTCACAAGCTTTCTTAAAATGTTAAAAAGGTATAAAGAGACTTTGTCTCCATCCCATTTCTTTTGTCCAAAACTCTTGAATCGGTCTCGTCTTACATTCCCTCTCTCTCTGCCTAGGAGAAAGAGAGTCCCGCCTATGGTCTACTCAAAGGCATATATATATATATATAAGAGCAGAATAAGGTAAAAACAACAGTCGATGATGCAATACATATGTAATGTATGAATGCAATGCATGGGGTGAAATCATGGTGGACTCTTGCACCGGTGTACACATCTACTGAGTTGAAGCTACTAGGTAGAACCTATTGGGGTCTCATCAGACCATATACCAATATCTCTCAAGTATCCTGGCGGACACTAGCATCGATGGATACCTTGATGGACTCTGGCGCCAGCAAATCGATCTCAATTATCACGGCGGACTCTAACGTCGATAAATAGATCTCTCAAGTATCACAACCATCTTTGGGGCCAATGTAGTATGAGATGAATGCATGCCAACACAACAATATAGAGATATATAACAATAATATAATAAGAATACTGAAAGAAATAACTGTTATAAAATCAGGGAAGATAATATTAAGAATCACAACTAGTGCCAAATATCATCACTATGTCTCAAATCACCATGCTCTCATTAATAACCAAGTATATCAAAGATATCGAACTTCACAAGTTCCAAAATATGTACACGATTCCCAAAAGTGTTTCAATTACCATAAAATTTCCACAAAACTTGTCAAATGATGTCACAAGTCTCATATTATCACAATAATATCCAAAATATCCCAAATCTCAAAAATACATCTCCATTTACCAATAGAGTCACAATTTACTCCAATTACAACATAACTGATATCGTAATTTCGCCAAAATTCTGACATATCAATCCAATAACTCATGAAACCACTTAAATCTTACAATTATCATATAAGCATATCCAATAACTCAAATTCAGTCCTAAAAAAATTAACCAAACCTACCTCGATGCAAAAATCACACTCGAACCAAGCTTTCAATCAACTCAAATCTCTAAACAAGCTCCAAATCAACCAACCACTATCAAGAATATATTGTAGGCGTCGAATGGTGAATTTCAATATCCATATCGGCATGAATTAAATCCAACGATGAAATGATCAAAATTAGGACTAAATTTTGAGAATCTTGAATCTGGAAATTGAGCTCAAAATTAGATTCGATAGGAAAAATGGAGTTTGTGGGTGAAAATTCCATGAAATTTGAGTAAACGTTGAGGAAGAAATCATTATTTAAAGTTTGAATCATGTTTTTAAAAAATCATAAAAATTGGAGGGTTGAAACCACAAATTTCAAGTCAAAATCACAATTTAAATAGTGAAAATCAAAGATTTAGTGTTTAGGAAGCTTACCCGAATTAAAATTCATGAAAATCCTTGCTCAAAATTGCACCTCCAAGCTTTTTAGAATTCAAAAATAGAAAAAATGGTGGAGTAGTATAAATGGGGAAGAAAATAAAAGAAAAATGGGTGTTGACCCACATTGACCGCGGTCAACTTGCACCAACATCCTTCAAAACAAGCCTTTTAATCTGCAAAACTCATCCAAAACCCTGTATACACAAACCAAATATGTAACTCTACTAAAAATAACATTTCAAACACAATGAAAATGTCAGAATTCGATTCTAAGGTCTCCTTGACACAATTATTGATAAAACTCGATAAAACTAGTTTAAAACTCAAAATACCAAAATTGCCCTCGAAAACTCCAAAAATGATAACGAGACCATTTCTAGTGTTAGTTTAACCATCTGGAACAATGAGAACTGTCAGAATTTTGATTAAAGCTTCCGAACTTCGAATATTGACCAAAGTCAAACGTAGGCTCTAAAACCAACAAAAAATGCAACTTTGGGTCTAAAATCTCCATTTTAACTTCTAATTCAGTTTTGTAACTTCAAATTCAGTTTTGTAACTTCACCTAGAACAAATTAGACGTTCTAGAGCTAATGGAATCGATAGATTTCTAATCAGAACCCGAAACTCAAAATAGTACAAAAACTCACTTTTTCAACAACTTAAGCTTCAAAAAATGTCAAAACTCATATTTTCCACTTTTAAACTCAAGATCTCAGTTCTAACAACACAGTAGTTTAAAATATGTCCAAAGAAACTTACGAAAGGGCAAAATAATAATTTTTACAGATAAGCTAAAAAATGACCAACAAGGTCATTACATCATTCACCCCTAAAAATAATGTTTGTCCTCGAACATAGAGAAAGAAAGGTACCTAAAGCCTCAAAAGGCTAGGATATCTAGCCAGTATATCTGACTCCAACACTTCTAAGTAGCCTCCTCAACGGGATGGTGTCTCCACTGAACCTTCATTGAAGGTATATCCTTGGTCCTCAACCTCTGAAACTACCTGTCAATACAACTACAAGCTCCTCCTCATATGAAAAGTCTAAACTAACTCAACTGAATCATAAGAAATCACATGTGACGCATTTGGAATATACCGACGAAGCATGGAGACATGAAATGCCGAATGACCTGTGAATAGTCTTGATGGTAATGCTAACTTATAATCAACCTCACCTACCCTCCTCAAGATCTCAAAAAGAGGCCAATGAACCTAGGGCCGAGTGCCCTTCTTTGCAAACCTCATCACACCTTTCATGGGTGATATCTTCAGCCACACACTATCTCCAACCAAAAACTCTAAAGTTCTAGTCTCTTGTCGAAATAACTCTTTCAGTGGCTCTGGGTTATCAATAATCTACTATGTATCAGCCAAACCCGATTCGTAGCATCTCTTAGCAAATCAATATCTCAAGCATCAGCTGAACCTGAATGAAACCATTCGATAGGAAACCTACACCTCTGGACATATAATGCCTTAAACGGTACTATCTGAATGCTAGACTGATAACTATTATTATAAGAAAACTCCGCCACAGATAAATGTTGATCCCATTGGGCCCAAATATCTATTACATATGTCTGAAGCATATCCTCTAACACTTGAATAGTGCGCTTGGACTACCCATTAGAGTAAGGGTAGAAAGATGAACTCAAATCCAACTGAGTACCCAAACCATATTGTAGAGACTTTCAAAAATGGGAAGTGAACAAAGATCCTCTATCTAACACTATAGACATCGCACCCCATGAAATCTAACAATATTCTTGATATATAACCCAGTCAACTGCTCCGCACTATAACTAGTCTTTCTTGGTAGAAAGTGAGCCGACTTAGTCAATCGATCAATAATCATGCAAACTAAATTAAACTTACCCAAGGCCATAGGCAAACTAGTTAGAAAATCCTTAGTAATACGCTCCCATTTCCACTCGGGAATAGAAATTCTTTGCATCAAAGCTCCTAGCTTTTGATGCTCATATTTAACTTGTTGATAGATCAAGAACTTTCCCACAAACTCAGAAATGTCTCTCCTCATCCCACACCACTAATAGTGTTGTCTTAAATAATGGTACATTTTTGCCACACTAGGATGGATAGAATACCTAGTACAGTGAGCTTCATCCAATATCAATATCATCCAATCTCCTACCTTAGGTACACAAACTTGACCATTAATCCTCAAAATGCTCTTTGAATAAATAGTATTCATTTTTCTTAACCACTTAACACCTTATCACAAATCAAGTATAATCTAGCATCATCAAACTAGTGAGCACACACCTGGTAAAGCAATGAAGACCTAGCCTCCACAAAAGCTAAAATATAGTAAGGAGGAGAAATATCCAACTGAACTAATTGTCTAGCAAGTGATTCAACCTCCAAAGCTAAGGGTCTCTTTTCCACCCTCAAGAATACCAAACTCCCTATACTACCATAATTTCCTTGCATGGGTGATATAGGATAGAGATGTTAGTCATTTAACAACTCCATCCACCTATGTTGTCTCATGTTCAAATTAGGCTGAGAAAATATATATTTGAGACTCCGTTGATCAATAAAGATCTCATAGTGAACTTCATAGAGATAATGCTGCCATAAATTCAATATAAAGAGCATCACAACTCACTCTAAATCATGGGTAGGGTAATTCCTCTCATGCACTTTCAACTGCCGGGATGCATATGATATCACTCTCCCTTTTTGCATTAATATTCCACCTAAATCTACTCTAGAAGCATCACAATATACCACAAAAGGTACTCCCTCCTTGGGAAAAGCAAGAATATGTGTTGAGGTCAATAAATAGTTGAACTTTTAAAAGCTTACCTCACACTCCTCCAACCACTAAAAAGTCACATCCTTTTAAGTACGTCTAGTGAATGGGGCTATAATAGAAGATCATCCCTACACAAAGCACCAATAATACCCTGCCAAACCAATAAAACTTTGAATCTTAATCTTAGATGTTGGCCTATCCTGCTCACGAACTGCTACTACCTTTGCTAAATCTACCATAATATCATCTTTTGTAACCACATATCAATGGAAAGCTATCGACTTGAGCCAAAACTCACACTTTGAAAATTTGGGATATAACTTTTCTTCTCTCAACCTCTGAAGTACAATCCTCAAATGTTGCACATCGTCTGATTCATTCTTGGAGTAAACCAAGATGTCATCATTAAACACAATCACAAATATATCTAAATAAGACTTGAACACCCAGTTCATAAATTCTATGAAAGCGTCTGGAACATTAGTCAACCCAAATGAGATAACTACAATCTCATAATGGCTATAATGGGTCCTGAAGGTTGTCTTGGGATATTAGATTCTCAAACTCTTAACTGGTGATATGTAAACCTCAAATCAATCTTGAAAAATATCGAATCACCCTGTAACCGATCGAATATATCATAAATATAGGGAATTTCTTGATGGTCACTTTGTTCAACTGGTGATAATCAATACACTTTCACATAGTGCCATCCTTCTTCTTCATGAACAAAATAGGATCACCCCAAAGGGATACACTTGGACGAATGAACCTCTTTTCCAACAAATCCTCAAACTACTCTTTTAGCTCATTCAACTCAATTGGAGTTATCCTTTAGGGGAAATTAAAATAAGCTTAGTTCCTAGCTATGCATTTAAAGAAATATTGATATCACAATCTAGGGAAACACCTGGAAAATACGTCAAGAATACATTCATAAACTCCCTCACAACTCTAGTGGTCTCCAATGATGGTGACTCCTGAGAACTGGCCCAAACATGAGCCAAATATGACAAACATCCCTTATCCATTAATCTATAGGAATACATATAAAGAATCACTCCTTTACGGGTATGAACTAGATGCACCAGTCCATACTAACTACAACAAATTAGGATAGGATAAGGTCACAGTCTTTGCATGACAATCAAGAATAATATAACGAGGTGATACATTACTCAATAAATATTCACCTGCCGAGCTAGAAACATAAATAGGCTCGACAAGGGGCTCACATATAATACGAGGGTCTATGGATAAAAAAGTTGGTACATATGAATAAATGGAGCCTAGATCAAATAAAACTGAAAAAGAATGGTGGTACACTAGAGCCATACCTATAATGACTGCATTATATGCGTCTGCCTCTACCTGATCTAGAACTGCATTGCATACCCTGTGTCCTCTATTAGATTGTGGACCTCTTAAAGATATCCCGCTAGCCCCTTGATGAAACACTAGATCTTTTTAACCTCTGTAGGGATAATAGATAAGGCATATATGGAAAGCTCATGAAATCTAGCCTTATAATAACACATCGACATAGATACCTGCTATAGCTAGTCATACTCATCTCGCCTATTATCCCAGAGGCTATAGGGCACAAAGCTCTTTAAGAACACCTCAATAAACTAATCCCAAGTTAAAGTCAGTGATCCAACAGGTCTACTAGCTAAAACTAATCTCCACCACTCCTTGGCCAAGCCAATAAACTGATAGGAGTATATGTAACTCCACATGACTCAAGAATAGTTGAATTATACAATCGATCCTAGAACTCTAAAAGAAAATAATAAGCCCTATCTCTGGATGTACCATCAAACCTAGGAAGAGAAAACCAAACAAACCTCTCAAATTTATTCTGCTCTATAGTAGACATAACAGCGCCGAAAGAGGATGGTGTTCCCATAAATCTGGGTTATGCAATAGGTGGTATAAGAGACAAACCCTGAAGCTGTGACCCATTACTCAATCAGTCAGGCTGAGGTGGAACAACAAAAATCATGGAAGGATCCCTTCGAGCTAATGAAGGACCAATATGCACTATAGGTGGATCAACTAGAGCTAAAAAGGCCAACTAACACGGTAGAAGCCAGTACATAGAGAATAATACGGGTTGGAGAAGCTCCCTCAAGCTTAGCTAACAGACATAGAAATAGCTCCTGAACTGAAGGCATGAAATCTGGGGATGATGGAGTAGATTAGATATGTTCAAAATAGTTAATATGAAGAAACACATAAATGGAAACTACACTAAAGTTTTTCCTATCACATGCCTGTAGCCTTCCAAGGATGGGTATGAACGTCTACATACTAATCCATCAAACTTTATTGGACATTCTCTCTTGACTCACGATCCCAATAAACCTAGAGTTATGATGCCAAACTTGTCACAATCCCAAATCGGATCGCGACTAAAGAAAGTAAAAGACTGACACCACAACACCTAAATTCAAAATCTCAAAATATGGAGTCATGAGTATACAAGCTTCTAAGTAATATTAATATTAAAACAAAGTTATATAATAAGGAAAATAGAAAGTCTAATACAGATGACAACAAATGAAGTCTCAAAGACACAACAATGACTCAAAATTTGAGCCTCACTACTGAAGTCTCATAATGATAAGAAAACTCTGCTCAAACACTATAACAACCCAAATTTTTTTGAATTTTTTAATGGTTTATATTGTATGGTGTTAGACTGGTCATGGTTGAATTTTGGTAGCCATGGGTTGAGTTTTAGTGGTCTAATTCAAAATGCACCTTTTTTTTTATCATAAAGAGGCTGTTTGGACAGTGTACTTTGAGGAATCATAAATTTTGGTATGGGATGAACAGTGTAGCATACTATATATAAAATTTAAACTCTTTGAGTTATCTTCGCAACGCAACTGGTTTCACTCAATTCAAAGTTTATATGAGAAAGTTATGGCCAAAATAGTGAAACTGCCCGTAATTGGAAGGACGTTGGAAACAAGTTTTGGAAATTGAGTTAAGGGATGGACCACGGACCGTGTAAGGTTACACGGTCCATGAGGGGTGGTCGTGTGATGATCCAGTGAGTTCAAGGTGGCTAGATTCCAACCTATGGACTAAGTTAGGTCCCACGGACCACCCCACGGTCCGTGAGACTCCACACAAGCCATGAGGGGGTCCCGTGAAGTGGGGCAGTGTGCTGGCTAAGGTGTGAGGCTGGAATCTAGGCCAAGTGTGGCTCCATGTACCAGTACACGGTCCGTGAGACCCTCCCGTGAAGTGATGCAGAAAGTCCCTAAGAGTTCAAGCCGAAGACGAGGCCAAGTATGGTCAGATAGACAGTTGTACGACCCGTGTGCCACCTGACGGGCACTATAGCCCTTCCATGTGGCACTGTGTTTCAGGGGTTAGTCCATTTAATTAATGGTTAATTCGTAATTTAATTAAATCCTATGCCCCTTTTAGGCTTTCTAAGGTCCCCTAAACCCCCTTAACC
>JBCEWC010011107.1:0-17007 GCA_038996855.1 Solanum aculeatissimum
TAAGTATGCGGGCATGCAATGCATATAACAAGTATAGTGTGACCAAGCAACATGTCAAGGGGACAAGTGATACGAAAAGGAATGCATGTAGCCAAAGAGTAATATAACAATATGTCGTGCCATGATGCATGAGATGCAATCCTATGATCATATATATAGCGGTTTGGATTCCATAAACCGACATAGGATGCACTATTATATATAGGTTCCACCAAAGAAACCATACACATCCTGATTGTGTATGGGTGTACACTCTAGGCTTATGGGGGCTCAGGGGGCGTACAAGCATAAATACTATGGTCTTACACCTGCATACAACTTGACCCCTTGATCGTGTGATATTAAGAGTTGGGTTTCATTGTGATTCTGTCAGTTAGATTATGCCTGGGTGTACTCTCTGGTCTTATGAGGGCCCAGTTCGTGTACAAGTATAGATGTTAGGGCCTTGCACCTATGTACAATACTATGTCTCAGTCTGGTAATAATTATGGTATAGGCCGACTTGGGTTTCGTTAGTTGGCATCATTGCACACCACTTGGGTTAGTTTAATGGGTTTTTGTGATTCTCTAGATTTGCTTACTTCTTGATTTGAGCTCTAATTTGCTAGACTTATTATAGATCTCTATATTTACATTATTTCACTCAGTCAACCGATGATGCCTACTTGGTGACTATTACCGGTACTCACACCTATATTTTTGTATCTTCCCGTGGTTCAGGTCCAAGTACTGGCCACGATTGATGAGTTGGCCACGATTGATGAGTTGGGAGTTTATGAGCATTTCAAAAGACATTGGTGAGCATCAACAACTCTAGACACTTGCCAATCTCCTTCTCTTTTGATGGTCGTCTTTTGTATCTAGACGTTATCCTTGTACAGTGTAGTAGCTTATATATGTAGGAGCATTCCTGGTTATGTACCTTATTATTATGTATATATATGAGAGTGTGTGTCTATCGTAGCTCCGTACAATTGACTTCCCGATCCTGAATAGAGTGTATTGGTTTATTTAGGCACATCTAGTATTATTGTGACTAATGATTTAGGATAGGTACCCTAGGGTTAGGATTGGCATGCCTATAGTTGGGATCTCACAGTGCCATCATGACCAAGATTGGGTCGTGACAAGGTGGTATTACAACAACGTTCACTTCTCATCTGTATAGAGCTACCAGCTAGTGGAGTCCTATGGATGGGTGCGGACACATCAGTGACTTATCTATAGAAGGCTAAGAGATGTTTATAAAATTCCTATGTTATTGATTTTGGTCATGTGATATTCTCAACAGTCTATTGATCTCCAAAAATCTGATTTGATTTGTCCTTTTGTGTGTATACTGCACAGAGGCTAGACTCCGAGCTAGGGTAGGGTTACATCATGAGTCCCAGATAGAGAGTTGCCTTTAGAGGCCATAGAGAAGTGATTGGATGCCCACAAGTTTTAATAGCTAGATAGGAAGCATAAATGCATTCAGATTGTGGGAGCCTCAAAGATAGGCTTTGTGATCAATTACTTATTTGATGGTGACTATGTATTGTACTATGGGATATCTTGGTGAGGCTGGGCATCTATATCACTGATATTTGTATGTTAGTCATTGTTTAAAGGTCAAGTGGGTTGTGAGTACTCCTAATAAAGATTATAAAGGTGAAAGAGGTTGTGATTGAGCTAACCTAAGAATTAATGTTACATGTACACATGTATTTGATTATTTAACTAATGGCACGACTTATTAGGCTTGCTGATACTGATGAATATGCTATACCTGGTATGATTCTGGTTACTTGTCACTTATGTTATGATTTTACCCTATAAGAGACTAAATGTAAGTTTATACTCTATTAGAGGCTAAATGTAAGCTTATACCCTGTAATTTGTACATATGATCATTTTGATACTTGACTACTTGAGTCAGTAGCCTGATACTAGTGTTATATAGTATTTGAGAGGCATTGTCAATTATACCCTTGGCTAACCCTTGTGACTCTATGATTATGATTTTGTTGATATGTTGTTCTTTTGATTCTTTGGTGACTGGATTGTGGCCCTAATTGTGAGATAAATTTTATGCCCAAGGGTTTAGTTGGGGTGTCTATTGTTGGTTAGTATATTGTTGCATTATTAAATGAGCTTCCTACCCTTCTGCCTTGGGGGCTTGTTAAAATTATTAACTGGCTGGGATAGTATTGTTCGGATTCTATGTTATGCTTACTAGTGGAAATGTTGATCATTGTGCCAGGTTGCCTGGTATTTGGGTTATGGTTTTATATTGTTAGATGCATTGCTTAGCTTATTGCTTACTCGAGTAAGGATTTTAGAGGCACCGCCAGAGGTGGTAGAGCTAGGGGCAGAGGTGATGTTTGAGGTGGGGGACGTCGGGCCACTTTTATGTTGCTCCAACACGAGTAGAGGTTGAGGCTTCTGATGAAGGTATTACATATATTATTATTGTATACCAGTAGCTAGCTTTAATATTATTTGATTTAGGTTCCACTTTCTTATATGTATTTATGTATTTTTCCGCTTACTTGATTATAGGTTCTAAACTTCTTTTATCCTGGGTTATGTATCCATGTAATGGAGAGTATCTTTTATTGGTGGGGGATTAGGTATAGTGACTCTTCAGTATTGTGATATGTGGGTCGAGTGATATTGTCAGATGGACTTTGTTTTGATATTGCCTTGGGGCGAATTTGCTTGTTCTTATTATATTGTGGTAGATGAATAAGCCTTGATTGTTATCTTGACTATACTTGGTGCATCTCTTGTAGTGTGGTAAAGATTCATTGACTCGTATTATATTTTACACTCAAGATTAGAGATTTTCCCGATTGACTACTTAGTATATATGGCCATGATGGTGATATGATAGTTGGGACCCTATTAAGGGACACAGTTCTTGTAGTTTTGAGCTCCTAGATACGTTCCTGCTGATTGCCAGGCTATTTCTAGAGAGAGAGGGGTGTGATTATGCTATAGAGGAGGTTAGGTTTCCATTGATTGAGGTTTTGGGCAGAGGATATTTCAGCGATTTCATCATGACCCGTGGTGGCCATTTCGAGTGATTGATTATGGTTGTTGGGCTGACTAATGGTTGTTGTAGCATGGATTTGATGACTTATACGTATTGGGTGTATTTGTTGTGGTAACTCGTGATAACCCTATTTACTAAGGGTATGTGTGTAGTACTACAAAATTGTTATTAATATGCTAAATGTTAAAATAATAGGGTTTTGGTAGTTAAGGCGATATGTACTAGATGGGTGTGAAATTAGGAGAGTTTCACCTCCATTAATTATGGTATTCTGCATGTGATTGAATGATAATAATTATTGAGAAGCATGATTGGGAAGTGATATATGTGTGCCCGGGTACGAGGGAAGGTATAGGGAGTCTACTAGTGGGTGGTATGTTGAGTGGCTTTTGTAATGCTGAGGGTCTGATGATTGTTAAAAATACTGATGAGTGGTATGTTGAGTGGCTTTTGTAATGCTGAGGGTCTGATGATTGTTAAAAATACCGATGAATGGTATGTTGATTATCTATATTATTCCTGAGTACTTGCTATCATGATGACACTACTTATAGTTATTGCATTATAAATTTGTTATATTGAGATGGTTCCCTAACTATTTGGTACACAGGTGAATGTTATGGTTGCGATGTCATGAGTCATGAAAACGCAACTCCAATAGTACTTTTTACTTGGAATTTTTGTGAGTTCTCAAGCAAATTTGTTTGTTTAATATTGCGTTTAGTGTTATTTTCAGGAAATTAAGTTGAGGCATGGATATAGTCAGAAAGGAAGCAGAAAATGCAAATACTGATGCTACTAGGATCACACGGGCACCTACACGGGTCGTCTAAGGAGCCGTGTGTTGTGGTAGTGAGCACAACAGGCCAAGGCAAGCTGAAAGTGAACAAAGTGTCACCTCACGGTAGGCCTCACAGTCCGTGCACATCCTCACGGACCATGTAGCTGAACGTTAAGGGAGGCAGAAATTCCAACCATATTTGCTCAAGAAAATGCTTCCAAGTGCGACTACACGATACCCTTAACGGGTCGTGGGATGGTTCACAGGTCATTGTCCCAACTGTGAGATGAGGCAAAGAGTTTGAGCTGAGAGAGAAAATAAAATTGGAACATGTGAAACCACACGGGATACTTCACGGGCCGTATGGCCAACCGTAAAGGGAAGCAGAAACTCTGCCCATGAATGCACAAAATTTAATGCCAAAAGAGGCCATACAGTACCCTTCACGGGCCATGTGGCGTTACACGGACCGTCTCCCCTTTCGTGGTTAGAGGCAGAGACTTGTGCTGAAATGGTGCAGGAAATATTGTCAAGTGAAAACTCACGGACGACTTCACGAACAGTTAAGTGGCACACGGTCCGTGTAGTTGTCGTCGTTCATGCTGAAGACCAGATTTTCTATTTTACTTCAGATTAGGTTTTAGGTCATTTTTGATTATTATTGATGGCTAGACACGATATACTTGAGAGAACTTCATTGTTTAAGCTACTTTTGTCAAATTTGTGACTTTGCATCCATTTTATTGTGATTGTAAACCATAAATTCACTGTGTATTCAATCGTAAGTATTAATCATAATTTATTTATCTCATTGTAATTCGAGTTCTTCAATCATGCTAGGCTAAACCCACAACTATGGTTGTGGGAAGCATGATAACCAAATAAGATAGGCAAATTTAGGGCAAATGTCGAGAATGATCGTCATATGCATCATAGGTTGTCTTCAATTTAATATAAACATTAATGAGTCGACGCATTACGGTAACCCTATATTCACTGCATGCCCGAAAGGGATGTAGTAATTAGGAAAAGAATCTTATGATAGAATTCGGGATTATTAACCCAGTCTAAGTGCTCGAGATCGAGAGGTGAGAGCATCCTGGGGTTTAAAGCAACGGTAAAATGGGTAAAATGTTTTGAGACTGGGAGGTGAGGAATGATCTACACCTAAGAGGGACTAGAAGGTAAATTAGGTGTTAACTATTTGCTTACTCTGTGTATGTGATTACTATCGTAGAATCCCTAAGTTTGAGTATCGAAATTGGTATCATGGGGACCGTAAACCTAGTCTAGCAATACATTAGTGAATTCCAGTAGTCATTTTAGAGAGTTAATCGGTAGAATAAGCTTGATAATTAGTTTTTATATTACTACTAAACTCTCATTTTCATTATGCATTTTTATTCCAAAAATAGTAATTACACGTGAGACAAGGTGCTAGAAGCTTTATTTTCACGTATTTCCTATGGAATCGACCAACTCTTGTTGGGTTCTATATTTGGTCAACAATCGCTTTGCACTTCATTTGAGGTGTGAATTTGGACGTATCAAATTTTGGCGCCATTGCTAGGGAATACGGTGAAGATATAGTCTATTAGTGCTAATTGCAGTGTAATTCTATTTCCTAATTTTACTTTTTGTTTTGTTTGATTAGTACTACAGGAGACAGGTAGTGCATGCCCTACACCTATAGTAAGAGTGAACCACTAATCGCCTACGATCTAAAGCTACAGAGATCCATTCAAAGAATGAATGCACAAAAGCATGAGGCTCAAAGGCAACGTGAGTTAGACCTAAATATGGAGAATAGGGGCAACGATGGGATGGGTATTCATGATCTTGATTGAGAGAGGGTATAATCTGTGGCCCCTCCTCAATATCAAGTAGAGGTTAGACCACCTGACCCTCTGCAACCCCCTGTTCCACTACAACTACGAGCGATACACGATGATGATGACGGCACTGGGGCTACCGGGGTAATTCTTTTGCCTCCATTGCCTGCTAGTGTGAAGTTCACGATCACCAGCACGATACTGCAGATGCTCACGCTGAAGGGTTTGTTCACAGGGCAGCCACATGAGGACATCAACTAGCATCTTATGAATTTCATCTCCACCCACTAGTCATCCCAAATTCCAGGGGTGAATCAGCAGGCTATCCAGTTGAGATTGTTCCCATTGTCTCTATCTGGTGAGGAAAAAAAGTGGTTGAATGACCTCTCATACGACTCTATTCGTACATTGGGTGAATTGAAGGAAGCATTCTTAGAAAGGTTCTTCGTAGTGTCTGCTAAGCTAAAGTTGAAGGATGAAATTGGGTTGCACCGGCAGTTACCAACAGAGGCTTTATATGAAACTGGCGAGCGTTTCAGACAGAAGATTAAGCAATGCCCAAACCATAACTTAACAGATGAGCATTTAAAGGAGGTTTTCTACAGGTCCTGTAATTTTGTTACTAAGTCGATTGTTGATTCTGCTTGTGGAGGCTCATATATGGCCAGAACTTTTCCTGACATTGTGGTCATCTTGGATTAAGCGGCTAAGAACAACAGAGCATGGTACACCAGAGATGGTGATTTCTCAGGGTTCCTCGTTGGGATGACTGCATAGCAGCGAAAGAAAGAAGAGGAACGAGATCAAGATATGGCTCACCTGCGAACACAGACGGATTTGCTGACAAAGAAGTTGTTGGGTGGGGGTCTAGAGAAAGTCAAAGCAGTAGATATGACACCCAAATATGATGATGTAGGGTTCGAGTATGATGAAGAGGCTAAGTTGCTGAACAGTCACGGGGGTTTTCAGACATTCAACTCGGGAAATCAAGGTCAGAACTTTGGACGAGAAAATTACTATGATCGTCCTGTTGCGAGAGATACTGGTAACTGGAAGAACAGGAAAAACTATAGAAATGATCGACCAGCCGCATACGTACCCCACATGAATAGAGAACGCCCGAACAATAGGAGTGGCCTCTCGAAGCTAGAAGAAATGATGGCAAAACTGCTCGACAAGGTGGAAGCTACAGAATGTGGGGTAAGGGACATGCGTGGTGAAATGTCTAATATTCGTCAATTAGTGAATTCTCACTCTACTTCTATTAAGCAACTAGAGCAGCAAATGGGCCAGTTGTCAGCATCATTAAATCAGAGAAAGGTTGGGGCCCTTCCTAGTGATACCATCCAAAACCCTAAAAATGGTAGTCACTGCATGGTTGTGACCACAAGAAGTAGGAAGGTACTCCTGATCCAATTCTAGCCAGATATGATAGGGCAGTTCAGGAGAGTAGCAATGCGGCTAACACCATTGTGCACTAGACTGATGAGATAGTTGAGGAAGCAGCTGTGACACCTAATGATGTTGAAAGTGCTAAGGACCCAAGTGGGTCTGACAAACTAGAGCCAACGCCCTTTCCAGTTGTTCCTAAGCTGCCACCACCATTTCCATAGAGATTGAAGAAGAAGGCAGACAATGGCAAGTTCCAGAAATATTTGGAGATGCTAAAGGAGCTGTCAGTCAACATACCCTTAGTGGAAGCACTAGAACAGATGTCGGGCTATGCTAAGTTCATGAAGGACTTAGTAACCAAGAAACAGACTATCACATCCGAGACGGAAGGGAACCTCCACCACTG
Organism: Solanum aculeatissimum; assembly: GCA_038996855.1. Lineage (NCBI taxonomy): Eukaryota > Viridiplantae > Streptophyta > Magnoliopsida > Solanales > Solanaceae > Solanum > Solanum aculeatissimum. Next base: position 7,449 of record JBCEWC010011107.1, read on the forward strand.
TAGTGCAATTGCTGCGAGATTGCTAGTTGAGAAAAAGGAGGATCCTGGAGCGTTCACTATTCCATGCACAATAGGAGCTTTTGATTTTGCACGAGCTCTATTCGACTTGGGTGCTAGTATAAATCTGATGCCGCTATCAGTATACAGGCAGTAAGGCTTGGGAGCCCCCACACCCCCGACTATGCGGCTACTCATGAAAGACAGGTTAGTCAAGAGGCCCGTGGGAATCCTATGCGACGTGTTGGTCAAGGTGGGAAGGTTTATGTTTCTTGTAGATTTTATTATTCTAGACTGCCAGGTCGATTTTGAGGTTTCTATCATCCTTGGGAGACCATTTTTAGCTACTGGCAGAGCATTGGTGGATGTGAAACGCGGTGAGCTGACCTTCAGATTGAACTCAGAGGAGGTTAAGTTCAATGTATGTGCTTCAATGAAATAGCCCAAAGAGATATCAGTGATGTCAGTTATTAACATAGAGGAGACGTACTTTTCTGAGGTTCCAATTGAGGAAGAAATGGATCTAGTTGAGATGACTGTTGTAATCATAAATTTTCTAGATGATGGTGTGACAGATTATTAAGGTACGGTGTAAGAACTGCAAGGCAGGAAACCAAGCCTTATGTACCAAGAAAGCTGGATCTAGATTTACAGAATAGACCATCCCCACCTGCTAAGCCCTCTGTTGAGGAGCCTCGAACAGTGAAGCTCAAGGAACTGCCACAACATTTAAGGTACGTATTTCTTGGTGATAATAACACTTTACCTGTGATTATGGCTACAGATTTGTAGAAAGATCAGATGATAGCATTGTTGGGGGTGTTGCAGAAGTTGAAGAAGGCCATTGGTTGGTCCATTGCAGATATTATGGGAATTCTGCCACGCATATGCACTCACAAGATTAATTTAGAAGACAACTGTGTGTCTAGCATTGAGCATCAGCGCAGGCTTAACTCTCCCATGCAGGAGGTTGTGAAAAAGGAGATCATTAAGTGGTTAGATGCTGGGGGTCATATACTCGATTTTAGATAGTCAGTGGGTCAGCCCAGTACAGTGTGTACCCAAGAAAAAGGGTATGACAGTCATCGCCAATAATAAGAATGAGTTGGTCCCATCATGCCCTGTAATTAGCTAGTGAGTTTGCATGGACTATAGAAAATTGAACAAATGGACCTTAAAGGACCACTTCCCCATGCCTTTCATGGACCAAATATTAGATCGGTTAGCAGGCAGAGGATAGTACTATTTCCTGGATGGGTATTCGAGATATAATCAAATATTCATAGTTCCCGAGGATCAAGAGAAGATTACCTTCACTTGTCCATATGGGACGTTCACCTTCAGACGGATGCCATTTGGGTTATATAACACCTCAGTTGTTTTTCAGCGATACATGATGTCTATCGTCTCAGACATGGTTAAGGATACCCTTGAGGTATTCATGGATGATTTCTCCGTGGTGGGTGAGTCATTTGACGACTGTCTTCTTAACCTAAGTAGGGCTCTATAACGTTGGGAGAAGGGGAACTTGGTCTTGAACTAGGAAAAATGCCATTACATGGTCAAGGAAGGGATATCCCTTGGCCATAAGATCTCAAAAAGAGGCATAGAGGTAGATAAGGCAAAAATTGATGTAATTGAAAAGTTGCCACCGCCTATCTTAGTGAAAGGAGTTAGAAGTTTTTTGGGGCATGCAGGATTCTACCACAAGTTAATAAAAGACTTTTCTAAAATTGCACATCCATTGTGTAAGCTATTGGAGAAAGATTCTAAGTTCCAGTCAATGAAAGCTGCAAACAAGCCTTTATGACTTTGAAGCAAAAACTGATTACTGCGCCTGTGGTTGTGGCTCCTGACTGGTCAACCCCGTTTGAGATTATATGCAATGAAAGTGGAACTGTTGTGGGAGTTGTGCTGGGATAGAAGCACAACAAGATCTTTCACCCCATTTACTATGCCAGCAAGACCCTGAATGAAGCCCAGAGAAACTACACCATAACTGAACAAGAATTGTTGGCAGTGGTCTATGCTTTTGACATGTTTCGGGCCTACCTCTTGGGTACCAAAGTAATTATGCACACCGACCATGCAACATTGAGGTATCTTATGTCCAAGAAGGATGCCAAACCAAGACTGATCCGGTGGGTCCTTTTATTACAAGAGTTTGATTTTGAGGTCCAAGACAGAAAAGGGACCAAGAACCAAGTTGCAGATCATCTATCTCGCCTAGAGGATGAGTCAAAGGGGAACAATTGGTTAACCATCGATGATTCATTTCCTGATGAGCAGGTACTAGCCTCTTCTGTTGATCTAATTCTATAGTATGCTGATTATGCTAACTATCTGGTGAGTGACATCATGCCTGAGGATTTAACCTCTCACCAGAGTAAAACGTGTCTCTATGATGTGCGCAGGTACTTCTGGGATAAACCATTATTGTTCCGCACATGCACTGATGGGATCATTCGGAGGTGCATCCCTGAAGAAGAGATGTTGAGCATAATGGAAGCATTTCATGCTTCTCCCGTGACACGTTTCACTGTCCGTGTAGTTATTCGTGCGACAGGCATTTGACTGGGTTGACTAGTCCAAAGTTGAATTTATTCAACCTACACACCCCATTCCTCACTTTTCTTCATATTTTCTTCTCAACTCTCCTTCATACCCTTTCAAATACCATCACAACCTATCCCTCTAACCATGAATTACAAGCTTCATTACGTTCCGCCTAGCAACACACTTGGTTTGAGGCCTCTTTGTCTTCACTTACCTCCTATTTTTGTCAAGAATAAAGTAAGTACCCTTTGATTCCTTCTTCTTTTGGGAAAAATTTGTGTTTCATGTGCTTCTCTTTGTGAAAAACTTAAAGTTTGAGGTGGAAAATTGTGGTTTTGTTGGGTAAATCGGGTTTGAGAAAGAGTTGGGTGTCTTGGACCACCATAGTTGATCCTTTGGAGTTTTCTTGAATATGTTTAGAAGTTAGGTCGTAGGTCATGTTTTAATGTACAAATCACCTATACTCTGTGTACCATGGGTGTGAAAGAGTATCAGTGTGCCGATCCATGTGCCTACGTGCCGAATCTAAAAGTTATTTGCCGAGTATCATTCACAGTGCCTCCCACGGTACTGTTCAGGGCCTGTGTACTTGTACACGACCCCTGTACTGTCTGTTGGTTATGCCTTTGCAGTAGACTATGACCGAATGGGCACGACAAGGCATACGACCCACTTCACGGCCTATGTACCCTCACACGGTCCATGTCGAGGGTCCCATCCAGGTGCCCTCTTTCACCCACACATTAAGTCCCGGTACATGGATGCCCTCACGGTCTATGACCCTTTTCACGATCCATGCTAGGGGTCTGTCCAGTTGCAAGTCTTTCCCAGTACCTCGAGTCCAGCCAGACGGATCATTTCAAGACCCATGCCACGACACATGGTCCGTGTAGTGTCTGTCCAACCTTGTCTGCATCTGTATTTGTTAGTTGTTTTTTTTCCGAGTTCATGTTTTATGGTGTTTTTGTAGTGGGACTTAGTGCAATTTCTCGATGATAGACTGGGTGGCGCCACTCTTAAGGGATATTGTCACTTGTAACACGCAGGGGAAGTCTGAGTACCCATTTACTTGTCATCCTACAGGTTTCAACTGTTCTTAACATTTTTTACTTTGTTGCTTGTTGGTACAATGGGTCCTCACTGACAAACTCGCCTGCGTGATTCCTCTACCGAGTCCTCCAGCCAGCAAACAGGGAGTGGCTCGGGCACTGAGTCGTCCGAGGGGTCGGAAGTCCGCTACACTAGAATGTCTTACCTCACTCTCCCCACACAACTCAGGCCCGGATAGCCCACCATACAGTGACCCCGCTTGCTACTGAGGGGGTACCACTTCCCACGGGAGAGGAGGAGGTTGTGGCCCAGGAATTCGAGGAGGAGGATTATGTCGCCATTCCTGAAGTACCAGACCAACAGTATGACGCCACGGAGGACGAGCTCTGAGACAACGATGACGAGTCTATACACTATGTTGTGTCTTGGGCACCTAATGATGAAGTGGCGAAGGCTACCCTCCATTTCTTCTAAGGTCGTTGGACCACCCCAGGCAACCGTGACATATTTTCCCACAGATTGACTAAAGTATTCGAGGGCTTCCAGTGACGTCCTGTGCGACCAGAATTGATTGTGCTGACCGATAATTTAGATGCAATCCCGGAGATAAAATCCACCTTTGATTTCCACGAGTTTAGGTGGATGACCCAAAAGTTGGGGTTCTATGGGCCGACCTCATCCAGGAGTTCTACTGCACTTATGCTTCTGATCTTATGAATTCGGTGGGGGGCAGTTCTAGAAGACTGTGGTGTCACATGGCTATGAATGTCACCCCACTATATCACTTGTCTATCAGCGGTGGGGAGGTCGACATTTCTGAAACAACCATCAACCGATTCCTACATAGCCCTGACTATAGACCACCAGCTGACAGACTTTATGTAGCCAAAGTCCACCAGGTTTCTGAAGTGGCACTGTTGGTTGATCCTGACTCCCGAGTTGTTGTCGTGACATGGATTGCACAATAGATTGCTTTGCAAGGGGCCGAATCTTCTTGGGTCACTGACTCACGGGTCCCCATTACCAAGGCCTCCCTCACTTTTTAGGCCAAGTTTAGGTTGTCCGTGGTGTGCCCGCCTGCGACCCACCCTTAATGAAATACCCTTCAGTTGTCGCAGGCTTCCTTGGTAGCGTGCCTCATTGCCTGCTACCCAATTAATATGGGTCGGGTCATTACTATCGAGATGATGGACTGATTACTTAGTGATTAGGCGGCCTCCCTTTTCCATGCTTGATTCGAGGGCTTTGCAGGTGGGCTCAGGTCCTCACTACTAGGTACCTTGACCAAAAGATGTATCCCACCACTGGGGTTAATATCGCCTTGATAAAGGATGTCAATAATCCACTCTTCCGGGCTAGGACGCAGTACTATGGGCCCCACCCATATTTCCTCAAGCAGCCCCACAACAACCTATAGATTTTGCGGGAGTCTCAAGTATTCCCCCAATGAGTGCGGCATCGGAGCAGGTCGGGGGTAGCACCTCACAGGCGGCAGCGGCTCTGGGTTATGTCTACGTACCCTATGAGTTTCTAGCCAGATTGGTAAATGAACAGCGGCAAACCCAGGCCATAGTAGACCAGATTGTCGAGCGGATGCCTCAGATGCTCCAAACTCATGCAGAAGTGATCTGTGTTGATCTTCAGAGAGAGATAGCTATCCTCTAAAACTAGATAAATGGCTTGGAGATGTATTTTCACGAGCGGTTCAACAACTTGTCAGGGATGGAAGTGGCCAATATCGCGAACGCGGTTGTCGAAATGAAAAATCAGATCGCGGTGCTCATGGCTAAATATAATGCCCTGCCTCCACCTCCTCCTACTGAGTCACTGCTAGACTTGTTTGCAGCTCCATCCCTCACACCATCTTTAGATGATTGTTGGGATATTCCCCCTCCGGCGCAAGCTTCTACCACTATGGAACCACCTGAGGCTTCTCACCAGAAAGGAAAAGACAAAAAGCGACACCAACACCATAGCCCATCGTCAGATACCAAGGAGACAGAGGAATGACAATTATGTAAGGCGCTTCAAGACAGTCGACAGGCCGTTGCAATACAGGCAGAACAGAAGCGATTGCCCTATGAGGCAACTCAAATCGGAGCTTCTAGGAGTGTGTCTGGCTAGGTCCTACCCTTTGAAGGAGCCGACCCCACTGGGGGGTCGTAAGCTGATGATGTTGATCAACTCGATGCCTAGTGTGTCTCAAGTATGTCCTTTTCCCCTTTGTTTTTATATTGCTTGCTTTATGTGCATCGAGGGTATTGCACTATCTTTTTGGTGGAGGTAGGTCATTCCTGCCACCTGAGAGTTTTTGTTGCCATATTTCTTTTTCTCTCGGGTGGTCTATCTAGTATAATTGGCGTGTTTAGGTTGTGTAATTAGCATAAGTATAGGTCTGTAATAGAGTCTACAATAACCCTAAGTCTGTATGATGAGAATGGCCCATATTCGCAGTGCTTGTGTGTGCATGCATCTAGTCCTGACTAACTTGTGTGATCCATGCTAAGCATTTTTTACTTTGTCTAGTTGAGATCAGAATGAATGAGAATGACTTGGTTGGTTGGTTCTGAATAGTGTAGGATGTGTGTCATGTGCGTGTGAGCATATTAGTTTTAATTTAATTGACAGACATGTAAGCTAGAACTTGCCCGGTTAGTCCCATTGAAATAATTGAATAACTGGATTAGGAAAGGATCTTAGGCCATTTTTGTGTAAAGTCACTTAGCCTGAAACTGACCGACCAAATAAAATTGTTTTCCTTGAACCAAAAGTTGAGCCTAAATGAACCTTTTCTTTGTAATCACCTAACTCACCTTCCTTATTTATATGCAAATCTTTACTTTGACTCTGGTCTCTCCAAGGACATTGTGAATCTCAATTTTGGCCAATGCCTAGGTTGAGGGTGGCTTTTATTGGCTCTGGTCCTGTTGAAAAGACACTGTGCACCTCAACCTAGGCAAAAGGTCGTGGCTACTATAGGGAGAGTGGAGGAATAAATGGGGGAAAAATGAGTTAAGTGATGAAAAAAAAAGCTTGGGAGTGAAGCCGCAAAAAAAACAAATAAATAATCATAATATCGGAAAGAATGAAAAAAAATGGAAATACTCCCAATAGCCTCTGGAGTAAGGGACAATAAGAATTTGGGGTATAAAAAGTTGAAGGATAAGCCAAGGTAGAGTCTTGGAGGGGAAAATTTAGTCACTATTGATCCTAAATATACCACGCCCTAACCTGAGCCAATGTTATGAGCCATAAAAGCCCTAAAGTGATCCTAAAAAGGCTATTCGAGAGTTAAGGTGGTGAAAATAAGGGCAAGCATATGGTCTATACTTGTGTGTCAGTTGAAAATCTGTTGTGAGCGTGAGTGTTTACTTTCGAGTCTCTGTTTTTCATTCATATATAGTGTGTGAGACTTTTCTGTAGTGAGGGCACTATCCTTGCACTATTTTGTTGCCAAACCAATTAGTCATCTTTGTTCTTGAGTATAAGTAGATCAACTGGATGTGATATGATGCTTAGCCAGAGTTGTGTAAGTATGTTGGGTGCGTGTACATATTAAGTTTACTTCAACTAGGTGAATATGATTTATTTGGGGATTATTGTATGACTTGTGTTAGGGGCCTGTATTTGTGTATTGTGTTGTGTGTTTTAGTCATTGCTTGAGGACAAGCAAGGAATCTAAGTTGAGGGTGTTGATGAGTCACGAAAATGCAATTCGGATAACACTTTTTACTTGGAATTTTCATGAGTTCTCAAGCAAATTTGTGTGTTTAATGTTGTGTTTAGTGTTATTTTTAGGAAATCAGGTTGAGGCGTGGATATAGTCAGAAAGGAAGTAGAAAATGCAAATACTGATGCTGCCAGGCTCACAGAGGCACCTACATGGGTCGCGTGAGCCTACACGGGTCGTCTAAGAAGTCGTGTGTGGTTGCAGTGAGAACCACAGGCCAAGGCAATCTGAATGTGAACAAAGTGTCACGTCACGATAGGCCTCACGATCCATGTACGTCCTCACGGACCGTATAGTTGACTGTGAAAGGAGGCAGAATGTCCAACCGTAAGTGCTCAAGAAAATACTTCCAAGTGAGACTACACAGTACCCTTCACGGGTCGTGGGACGGTTCATGTGTCGTTGTCCTAGACGAGATATGAGGCAGAGAGTTTGAGCTGAGAGAGAAATAGAAATTGGACCAAGTGAAAACACTAGGACCCTTCACAGGTCGTGTGGTTGCTCACGGACCTTATGGCAAGCTATGAAGGGAAGCAGAAACTCTTCCCATGAATGTACAAAAATTAATGCCAAGGGAGGCCATATGGTACCCTTCACGGGTCATGTGGCGTTACACAGACCGTCTGCTCTTCCGTGGTAAGAGGAAGAGACTTGTGTTGAAATGGTGCAGGAAATATTATCAAGTGAAGACTCATGGATTACTTCACGGACCGTTAAGTGGCACATGGTCCGTGTAGTTGTCGTCATTCATGCCGAAGCCTGGGTTTCCTATGTTAGTTCGGATTAGGTTTTAGGTCAGATATATGTATGTTTTTAGGCCTTTTTTTATTATTATTGATGGTTGGACATGATATACTTGAGAGAACTTCATTGTTTAAGCTACTTTTGTCAATTTTATGACTTTTCATCCATTCAGTTGTGATTATAAACCATAAATTTGTTGCGTATTCAATCGTAAGTATTAATCATGATTTATTTATCTCATTTTAATTCGAGTTCTTCAATCATGCTAGGCTAAAACCACAACTAGAGTTGTGAGAAGCATGATAACCAAATAAGATAGGCAAATTTAGGGCAAACGTCGAGAATGACATATGCATCATAGGATATCTTCAATTTAATCTAAACCTTAATGAGTCGACGCATTAGGGTAACCCTATATTCACTGCATGCCCGAGAGGGATATAGTGATGAGGAAAAGAATCTTATGATAGAATTTGGGATTATTAACCTAGTCTAAGTGCTCGAGATCGAGAGGTGAGAGTATCCTGGGGTTTAAAGCAAGGGTAAAATAGGTAAAACATTCTGAGACTGGGAGATGAGGAACGATATACACTAAGAGGGACTGGAAGGTGAATTAGGTGTTAACTATTTTCTTACTCTATGTATGTGATCACTATCGTAGAAGCCCTAAGTTTTAGTATCGGAATTGGTATCATAGGGACCGCAAACCTAGTCTAGCAATACATTAGTAAATTCCAGTAGTCATTTTAGAGAGTTAATCGGTAGAATAAGCATGATAATTAGTTTTTATATTACTACAAAACTCCCATTTTCATTATGCTTTTTTATTCCGGATGAAACATTAGTTGTCATAGCTTGCATGACAGTTGGAGTTGAAGAGTAGCATGGATTATCATGAAAGTTGATCTTCAGAGGGGTCAAATTACGCAATGCATATGGAGAAGAATCATTTGAACTATGGTCTTTCTTTTCAGTCAAGTTCTTGGAACCAGAGACCTCAAGTAGAGCAAAAGTCTTCTTCATCTTCTCAACAACACTACTTTCGAAGCATTTGTAGAGGATCTTTCTCCTATTGGGATTGAAGTTAAAAAAAATTAGAGTTGATGTGGATGACACCCGTAGTGTTTGTTGTCCCAGCATAGTAGTTTTGTTCCTTGTAACATCTCTGACACTTCCAAAAGTAACACCAAGGATTCCCTCTACCTCAACAAAGAAGTTGGAGTCAACAACCTTAGAGGAAGTGGATTGGGAGATCTTCTTGGAAGTCATTTCAAAATTAGTGTAATTAGAAGTGTTCATCTTTTGAGTCAATTAAATTTAATATATTTTTACTAAGTAGTGTACTGTTGTTCTTTAGACTTTTGGTGTAGCCGCCTTCGTCATTTTCCTCTTTATGTCACTTCCATTTGTTGATGCTTATCTCTTCCTTGTATGTCACATTCTTGCTTTTCCTTTTACATTTTTCTGCTTTTGCTTTTTATC
>JBCEWC010011108.1:0-17005 GCA_038996855.1 Solanum aculeatissimum
GTTATGTATGATGTATGACTATGTGCTATGTGCAAGCATGCTTAACCCTTTCCCGTATTGTCCCCATAGCTTGAGTCTCAAGCCCCAAATCCCTAGAACTTATGTGCTACATGTTAAGCTTCTGCGTTTTCGAACCGATGATGAGTGTAATGATGCTACGATGGCTTAATCGAGGCCCTTTGGGTCCTCTTTCGCCATGTCACATCTAGGCCCCCTATCCGGATCGTGACAAAAACACAACCAAAGATCTGCAGAAAAGAAGCCAAAATTAGGTATCCAATGTAGATAGGGATACAAACGAAAGCCTATTTTAGAAAATTAAGAAGAAATGCAAAGTAACAATAGAATTATACTTTAAACTCAAGACGCAAAAACTTAATAATTTATCGAAATTTAGTTACGCAGAAATTCATTATATATTAGAGCGAAAACTATTAATCTGTAACAAAAATAAAGTTTTAGCTGCCTATCTCTTAGATTATATTTGAAGATGTAAATTTAACTTTATTCATAATTAAGCATTACCGCGAGTTCTAGACTTCGAAGAAGATCTCACTCTAAAGAGCATCTTTACTCTTGGTTTTAAATTATTTCAACCGAGAAAGTCTTTTTAAGGTAATAATTATTAATTGAGTGACTATTTAAAAAGTAAATTTTATGATTTTTTCTCGGTCTATATATCTATAGAAATTTCAAGTAGTTACTATCTATGCCAACTGATATAGTCAATGCATCAGTGGTTTTTTATGATTCAGGAGGAGGTCGACATTACAACAGAATATTTGGCAAATCTGCCAACGATTGCAGCGGCCTTTTCAAGGTAGTCTGCATTGTCATATCCAAACGGAAAAGTATCATTTTTTAATAAACATAATTATCTAATTTCACAAGCCGTTCTTACTGATAATCATTTCAGTAATTTCTCCTAAATCTATAAGGAACATAGAGAGAATACAACAAATTCCGATAGACCTTAAAGTTGTATGTAAAAATTTAACACCTCAAATAAGGACCAATTGATGTCTAGTAAATCAAATATTCCAAAAATCTCAATAGTCAAAGTAAACTCTAAAACACAATCGCAAAGCAAATTCTCAGTTATCTTTCTCAATGGTTTGGTCTCTATCAAGCTGCCTACCTCGTAGCTTATATTTGAAGATGGGAATTTAACTTTATTCATAATTGAGCATTATCGTGAGTTCTAAATTTCAAAGAAGATCTCACTGCAAAGGGCATCTTTACTCTTGGTTCTAAATTTTTTCAACCGAGAAAGAGTGCTTTTAAGGTAATAATTATTAATTAAGTGACTATTTGAAAAGTAAAATAGTAATGACGGCCATGCAAATCAAAGCCTATTTCAGAAAATTAGAAAGAAATGCAAAATAACAATAGAATTATACTCTAAACTCAAGAAGCAGAAACTTAGCAATTTATCGAAATTTAGTTACGCAGAAATTCATTATACATTAGAGCGAAAACTATTAATCTGTTTTAGCTGCCTACCTCGTAGCTTATATTTGAAGATGGGAATTTAGCTTTATTCATAATTGAGCATTACCATGAGTTCTAAACTTCGAAGAAGATCTCACTCTAAAGGGCATCTTTACTCTTGGTTCTAAATTTTTTCAACTAAGAAAGAGTCTTTTTAAGGTAACAATTATTAATTGAGTGACTATTTAGAAAGTAAATTTTGTGATTTTCTCTCGATCTATATATCTATGAAAATTTCGCAGTTACTATCTATGCCACACTGATATAGCCAATGCATCAGTGATTTTTTAAGATTCAGAAGGAGGCCGACGTTACAACGGAAGATTTGGCAAATTTGTCAACGATTGCAGCGACCTTTTCAAGGTAGTCTGTATTGTCATTATCCAAACTGAAGAGTATCACTTCTTATTAAACATAATTATCTAATTTTACAAACCATTTCAGTAATTTCTCTTAATTCTATAAGGAACACAGAGATAATACAATAAAATTTCAATAGACCTTAAAGTTGTATGTAAAAAGTTAACATCTCAAATAAGGACCAATTGATGTCTAGTAAATCAAACATTCCAAAATTGTTGAGATCCAATAGTCAAAGTAAACTCTAAAACACAATTACAAAGCAAATTCTCAGTTATCTCTCGCAATGGTCTGGTCTCTAGCAAACTGCCTATAATTGAGCATTACCGTGAGTTCTAAATTTCAAAGAAGATCTCACTGCAAAAGGCATCTTTACTCTTGGCTCTAAAATTTTTCAACTGAGAAAGAGTTTTTTTAAGGTAATAATTATTAATTGAGTGACTATTTGAAAAGTAAAATTTGTTATTTCCTCTCGGTCTATAAATCTATGAAAATTCCAAGCATTTACTATCTATGCCATGCTGATATAGCCAATGCATCAGTGGTTTTTTAAGATTTAGGAGGGGGCCGACATTACAACTGAAGATTTGGCAAATTTGTCAACGATTGCAGCGGTCTTTTCAAGGTAGTTTGCATTGTCATTATCCAAATCGAAGAGTATTATTTCTTATTAAATATAATTATCAAATTTCACAAGCCGATAGGCCTTAAAGCTCTATGTAAAAAGTTAACACCTCAAATAAGGACCAATTGATGTCCAGTAAATCAAACATTCCAAAATTGTTGAGATCCAATAGTCAAAGTAAAGTCTAAAACACAATCGCAAAGCTAATTCTCAGCTATCTCTCGCAATGGTCTGACCTCTAGCAAAATTTGTCCGAGAAAGAGCCTAGGTTGCGGACACTAGAAAACAATTGTTAGCTATTTTTCCGACTAATCAACGGAATCCTTAACAGGCTCAGTAGGATTATCTAAGGTTCAAAATAGAGAGAGAATACAACAAATTCCAATAGACCTTAAAGCTCTATGTAAAAAGTTAACACATCAAATAAGGATCAATTGATGTTCAGTAAATCAAACATTAAACCCTAAAACACAATCGCAAAGTAAATTCAAAATCTGTCCGAGAAAGAGCCTAGGTTGCGGTCACTCGAAAGTAATTTTTAGCTATTTTTCCAATTAATCGACGGGATTTCTAACAGGCTCCAACTTTTATATAAAGCAACAAGATTATCTCTTTTGGTTGCAAAAACTTTAACTTATGTGCGATTGTTAGGTATTTTTCGCAGTGGTTTGGGCTCTAACAAAATGACTCAAGAAAACGCGATTGCGACCAATCAATGAAATTTTTAACAAGTTCAGTAAGATTATCTAAGGTTCAAGTGTTCCCTGGACCGGTTTGATTCTTTTTCTTGTTATTTATATGTGTTTCTTAGTCGGGCACATATAATTCGCTATGTAAGAAACTTTTAATAGGGCAATTATGGGAGGACACAACCAAAACTTTTGGAAAACTGGGAAATCTCAATCTGCAAACTCAAATCGGAGGGGAAAAGAAAGCATAAAAGAAAAGCAAAAGTCGAGGCACCTAAAAATTGCAGCACTAAAGCTCAGATTATAGCAGGGAGACACAACCAACACTGCTGGAAAATTGAAAAATTAGATAAACCCTTATCTTGTAAACCACAATTCACGAAATCAAACGTCGCAAAAGAAAAAGAAGAAGAGCATAAGGAGTAGTACCTGGAAATTGCAGAACGGAAGATTGAGTTATTGCAGCGGAATAAGAGAAGCTGGAGAATAAGTAATTTATAACCCAAAATACCTGAGCCCACACAAACAACTGTCTCAACCTGAGAAAATGAAAACAGCCAGCAACACATATTGATGACACGTCAAATTAAATTAGACTCCAGTTGAGTCTTCAGATGACAACCACAGAGAAATTGAACAAATTACTCCTGAACATGAGACAAATTACAACCAAGCTAGCATGACAATTCTCCTGTGACTCTTCTAATATATTGAAAAAAAAATGGTAAATTTCTAGCGCAAACTTTTTAAAGAATGTTTTTTTTATATGGTGCCAGTTCATAACTTTATGAGAAAAAGATTATTGATCTTTTCTTTGTTATATTCATACTTTTTCTATATTTGAATCTCACACTGGTCAAGAGATTATTGTAATGAAAAAATAAGAGATAACGGATGCAGAAGAAGATCAATACAAAAGTGTTGATGAAGAATCTGAACCTACTTTTACTTTGAGTGATGCTTTTGCTAAATTTTGAATAATTCAAGTGGTATATTGCCACTAAGAGACAACCTACAATTATACAATTCTTACGTCATACTTGAATTTCAAAATTTTCAATAGATTAAATTTTAATTCTTTATCAGTACGGTATAACTAGTTACAAATTTGTTAGTATTGTATTAGTCTTTTTAATTTTGAATTAATGAAATGTGAAATCAATGGAAATTTTAAGTTTAACAAATCTGCAAACTCAAATCGGAGGGGAAAAGAAAACATAAAAGAAAAGCAGAAGTCGAGGCATCTGAAAATTGCAGCACAAAAACTCGGATTATAGCAAGGAGACGCAACCAACACTGCTGAAAACTTGAAAAATTAGATAAACCCTTATCTTATAACTCCCAATTCACAAACTCAAATGTTGCAAAAGAAAAAGAAGAAGAGCATAAGGAGCAGTACCTGAAAATTGCAGAACGAAAGATCGAGTTATAGAGGCGGAATAAGAGAAGCTAGAGCTGAGCCCACACAAATAGCTGTCCCAACCTGAGAAAATGGAAACAACCAACAATACAGATTGATGGCATATCAAATTAAATTAGACTCCAGTTGTGTCACAGAGAAATTGACCAAATTACCCCTAAACATGAGACAGATTACAACCAAGCTAGCATGACAATTCTCCTATCTGCTAACCGACTCTTCTAATATAGTGAAATAGTACAAAAAAAGTTAATAATTTTGCATACTTTTGCTCATAACAGCAAAATGAATTTAAACATTAAATGTTAGTACACATATATAAAACCATCTCATAAAAATCATAAAATTTTTAGATAAATATTTCCTTCATAGTGGTTTGACTGTATCATGTATTAACCTCTTGGGAAAAGAATATTTCTATACCATATAAGAGTCTAAATTACATGAATATGTCAACAAACATATTTACAATCAAATATCAATACCTTTTTCACGAAACTATACATACAAGGGGAGGCTCCTCCAGAAAAAGAAATAAAAAAGTAAAAAAATGAAACACAAAAAAAAAGAAGATTAATTAATGCGCTAGTAATCTCTTTCATTAGTTTTATTAATGGTATTTATTAAGGTGTGAGTTAATCTTTGGTTTTACATTAAATGAGCTTTGTGAACTTTAATTAAATGAGCTTTGTCAATATTATATGGTAAACAATCACATACATTGGGGAGACCCCCCCAAAAAAGGGAAAAAAGTAAAGAAACAGAACAACAAAAAAAAAAAATTAATTCATGTGCTGCTAATATCTTTCATTAATTTATTGATGGTATTTATTAAGATGTGAATTAATCTCTTGTTTTGCATTAAATGAGCTCGGTTAACTTTAATTAACAAGAACAAGCTCATTATATGGTAAACATAATAGACATTGCTCTATTGTGAAACTTCATATTGATTTCATTTTGAATATGGAGAGTGTCTCTATTTTGATTCGCCACGATGGTAAATGAGATGCAACAGGTTAGTTCATTTTATTTAGTAAATTCCTTTGTTTAATTTTTTTATTGGATCAATATAAAGTTAACATCTGTTTGTATTTATTTTTTTTATTTTAAGTAAATAAATTGGTTTAAAAAAATTATAGATGGTCAGAATATTAATATTAATTTGATGCAAAAATTTGTACGAAGTGCTACATATTCATGATAAAAAGAACATGAATGTCATAGGTTGATGCATATGTTGTAAATAGTTTACATCTGTTCATGATTTTTTTTCCCTCTAGAAAAAGGATTAGAATTGCATAAAGGTATTAACTCGTTGCCAAGTTTTGTTTTTCATTAATTCATGATTTTCAATTCATTAGTTAATCAAGTGAATATGAGAATGTAAACCAACTGACTAGACATGTAATCAGATGGAATTAAATACAAGAAATGAAAAGGAACAAAAAAAATTGACAACATTAATAGGCCTGGGGAACAAAGCAAAAATAAACGTTTAAATCAAGTATAAAAAATGAATAAATATCTCAGCAATAAATGAACAATTTAAGGAACACTAGGGGGAAAAACAAGATCTGTATTAATTTTTTATTGAAATAAGGATTTAATGACATCTACTTTTTTAATTTCGAAAATAAAATATTAATGAACAATCATTTTATTGATTATTTCATATAATACTAAATTCCTAAAGAGGCATTTCAAAATTTTGTTGATAATAATAATGATGAAATTATTTATTGTAGTTGGTCTTACCTCGTATTTATTTG
Organism: Solanum aculeatissimum; assembly: GCA_038996855.1. NCBI lineage: Eukaryota > Viridiplantae > Streptophyta > Magnoliopsida > Solanales > Solanaceae > Solanum > Solanum aculeatissimum. The sequence goes on from JBCEWC010011108.1 coordinate 6,358, forward strand.
GTAAAGACGATGGCACGTTTGTTGATTATTTTTGGTATTTATAATAACCTACAAAAGAGTTAACGACTGAATGGTGAAATATTGATATGATAGTTCGTTGGTTGGTTTATTTATTTGTTACTATTTTGATATTTATATGCTGAGATTTAGTTATTATGGTATTAGTTGGTGTTATTTTTATATGTATTTGTATTATTTAGGTGAATTGTGTATTTGATTATTTCATATATGAAATTCCCAAAGAGACATTTTTAATTTTTGTTGGTAATAATAATGGTTAATTCTTCATTGTACTTGGTATTACTTTGTATTTATTTGGTAAAGACGATGGTATATTTGTTGATTGTTTTTGGTATTTATAATAACCTAAAAAATAATTAACGGCTGAATGGTGAAATATTGATATGATAGTTGATTGGTTGGTTTATTTGTTTGTTACTGTTTGGTATTTATATGCTAAAATTTAGTTATTATGGTATTAGTTTGTGTTATTTTTGTATGTATTTGTATTATTTAGGTGAATTGTGTATTTATTTACTTTTGTGGATTATTTTTCTTTTATGTTTTAATAGTTGGTACATGATTTATGTTTTTTTATTTATTTTAATGAATAACACAAGGTATGTCAATTACAAAATTGAAGGAGTTATTTTTTATACAACTAGTGGATTTAAAGGTTTAGTTGATACTATTGCTTCATAGATACGTGTGGATACAATAATTTCTGAAATAGTGGTACAATATAAAGTTGCAGATGAATCCCCATCCATGCGTATCCATAACAATATGAGTGTGCAAGTTTATTTGGACTAGAAGAGTTGCAATATGGACTTCTTCTCGAAGTGTCTATTGTGTGTAACATGTGTCGATAGAGACATGAAAATAATTTTATACGAAGGTGGTGTGCAAGAAGAAACACAATAGTATATTGTTGCATATACAATGTGTTTAGCTAGATTACAAGCAATAATCAATGAAGATAACGAAAAAGTAGAAATAATTCACAACACTCAAAATCATGTGATTGTAGTTAATTAGATTTACAAAAATAAGAACACTCTCATAGAGATGATGAGGCATTATGCACCGTTGAAGGGATTCCAATTCACTGTTATAAGGTCAAGTAATGTATGCTGTATGCTTTATCAAAGAAAATGAAAATTTGCTTATATCTAGTTGTTTGGTGTATTTTTGATGATACACTTGAATTTTTTGGTCAAAGGTTGGTTAAATCCTTAGAAATTTTATTGGTTAAAATGTTGATGGTACATTTACTGTATTGATATTTGTCACTGATTGAATTTTTGGTTATCCAGTTATTTTATTTGGTTATTTTCTTTATTTTTTTTATATTTTTGGTCAAAGGTTGATTAAATAGTTAGTAAATTTATTGGTTAAAATATTGATAGTGCACATACAATATAAATGCTGATTAATTTTTTGTTTGTCCAGTTGTTTCGTTCAATTTTTAGTGATATTCTTGATTTATGTTTCGCAAAGATTGGTTAAAAATCTTTGGTAATTATGTTGGTTACAATGTTGATAGTGCAATTGTTGTATTATTGTTCGTCATTGGTTAATTTTTTGTTTGTCCAGTTATTTGATTTATTTTTTTGGTGATATTGTTGATTTTTTTTGACAAAGATTGGTTAAAAATCTTTGGTAATTTTGTTGGTTATACTGTTGATATTATATTAACCGTACAAATGTGTACTAACATGTCTTTTTATAGTTCCAACTTGAAGTGCCCAGCAAGAGACTGCATATCCAAAAAGTGCAATGATCCAAAAAGCAATTGTACACCAAGTGATGTAAAAATGGACATGAGGAGAGAACGCGAGATTACATTAACTTATATGCAAGTTTGGACAGGTAGGCAACATTTGTTTAATGTACTACGAGGAGACTCAGCTAAGTCTTATGGGAAGATGCCAATATATTTACATATATTGGAAAAAACATATCCAGGACAGTAGCGAATTTAAGAAAGACAGACGAAGGGTAATTTTTGTATACGTTCATAGCACTGGATGCATGCATTAGAGGCTGGGAGTATTGTTGACCAATAGTGGTCGTTGATGGTACACATATAATATCAATATTTAAAGGTACAATGTTGATAGCTAGCACTTTGGACTCGGGGGTAAGTTTTTAAAGCTTCATAAATCAAGTTAAAAAATGATATTAATAATCAGGTTTATTGAAATGTTCTGTTTGATTGTAGATCATATTTTACCACTAGCATATAGTGTAGTTGACTCTGAGAATGATAAATTATGGAATTGATTCTTCCAATGTTTTAAATAAGCGTTCGGGGATAGGGAAGGTATGTGCTTTGTTTCAGATAAAAACAAAAGCATATGAAATGTTGTTACATTTGTTTATCCAGGTATCCCACACTACACTTGCATTTATCATCTGTGGACAAATGTGCTAAAAAAGACACAAAAATACAAAAGAGGTGAGAAATATTTTTCAACTTGGTAAAAGCATACACAATCGAGAAATTTGAAGATCGGATGAGTCAAATGAAGGAGATAAGTCCAAAATGTCATGCATATTTAGTAAAGACTGATTTTGAAAAATGATCTCACACATACTAGACTGTGAAGAGGACATGGACACTAACAAATAATATTGCAGAATCAATTAATAATGCAATCTTGCATGGGAGAAGGCTTCCTGTTGTACCTATGCCAGAGTACATGAAAACAATTATTAAAACTTGGAATGAGAAACACAACCAAGAGGGGAGGGAGAGTACAACGACTTTATCAAGGAAATAAAATTAGATGTTGATGCATAATAATAGAATGTCGCACCGAATGACGATATGAGTCTAAGTTTTTATATAAGACAATTATCGATGTTTATCAATAAACAAATAAATGTACCATTTTAAAGGTGAGTGCATCAACTGAATATCTTCATACAATTATCGATGGTGCAAAAAAGTTCATAGGTTGTTTAAATATAAGAATATGTTCTTGCGGGAGGTTTCAACATGATGAGATTCCTTGTGGGCATGCAATCACGGCTATTGAATACAAAAACAACTATGGGGAGGATTACTGTTCAATTTATTACAGTAACAAAAATTTTCAAAATACATATGTAATACAAATTGAGTCGTTGCCATGCAAGAGCACTTCAATTTTTTCAAATCATGTGTTAGATGAGACTGTGCTACCACCAAATGTGATAAGAAGACCAGAAAGACCACCAAATTATAATAGAAAGAAAGGAATTACTATTACACTTGATAAAATTATCAAAATACCCCTATATGAGAAACGCTTGCATAGCCCATCTTCCTAAAATCTTTTCGAAAATTCGAGACCGAAGATGTGATCAACACAGAGTTTTTGTGTAAAAATAGTCTTGGTTGATTTTTAGAGTAGCCGAATTGAAAGATAATTTTTCGGGGCAAAAATACAATTCCAAAAAAGTACGCGACATGTCCTTGTCTCGAACTTGTTGCAGGCTTTCACTTAATTTTGGTCCCATTATTTTATATGAGATTAGAAAATTGATCAAAAAATTTTAAAAACAAATGAACGTGGATGGAACAAGTCCGCATCGCAGATCTGGTTCATCGACTTGCACCACCAAAGTTCATAAATTTTAATTTTTTGAGAGGCATTCCATACTTTTTCTCACCCCTCCTAAACTTAATCTATGACCAATATAGGTAATTATTTACCTAAAAAGAGTTCCAAAATCCATTCCTAAGTCCCTATTACGTTCTCACTAAGAAACTAGAGCTAAAAAGAGGGGAAAAAAGCTAAGGATTCAAGGAGAAATTCTTGCTAATTGATTGTCCATCTCATTCAAGGTATGTAAGGCTAAACTAAAGTATGAAATTATTCTTCCATGTGCCCCCTTGATTGAGATAGATTGAAAGGTGAAAGTATGGAGTCTCTATGCATGATTTCCTTGAAGATTGTTTTGTAAACTATATATTTTATGTATTTTACGTACTTGATGATCATCATGAACTTATTTTACTGAACAAATATTTTTATACTAGTTATTTCATAAACTCTGGATATTTTTAGTAAAAGAATTGCATGAAAGAACCTAAGGATGGAGTCTAGAGCCTTCATAGTATGATTGAGATTGTGATTGATAATGAGGTTGATAGAACTTAATGGTCCTATGAGTATTCATAATTGAAATCTAAAAGATTGGTATAAATAGAAAGTCCTCCTACATGATAGTCTAATTCACTCTTGAAAGGTCGACTAGATTGATTGATCGAATTGTTGAAAGATGCGATTGAGAATTAATTAGATGATAGGCCAAAAGACTCAATTATGATAGACTTGATGGATTGATATGAGTCCTAATGAGACTCATAGATTAGATTGATTAGGTTTGATTGTTTATGAGCATTGAGTCTTGGGAGGAGTATGAGTACCAAATTGAGTGAGAATAAGTCCAATTCAAACTCATTAACTACGTCGCCAAATATAGAAGAGAATTGAACAGTTAAGTAAGATGTTTCCTCTTGATAGGTTCCTAAAATAATAGAGGACTCGATTGATCAGATCCATTATGGATTCGATTTGTTCTTACCCTGGAAATGTATTAAACGATTATGGCAACATCGACGGAATTGTTGTATGATCACTCGCTCATAAGTGATTGTTGTGGGATAAAAGAAACTCTCAGATAGGTTCTATACTGATAATACTCTGATTGGATTGTATTTATAGGTCATTGTCTACTCTTTAGTCTTGCTTTAGATAGACATTTGACATCCTGATTGAGTTCCTTTTCTCTTGATTTGAGTTATCTAAGTTAATAGTTTCATTCAGTCATTTTACATACTCGTACATTCCACGTACTGACGTCTATTCAGATTACATCATTTCATGATGTAAAGACAGTTACTAGAGATCATCAACAAATGTTTCATTGAGGATATCCCCCACTTTTCAGCTGATTGACGAGTCCTCCCTGATCTCGGAGTATGCACAATATTTATTTCATCTAGCTTTTAGAGTTAGACTTTAGACTTGCTTTCATTTTGAATTAAGGTAGCCATGGACCTTTCATTGGCACCATTGAACAGTTGATAAAGACTTTATAGACTAGAGTTGATTTGTTTGACTGGATATTGTGTCGAGCTAGTTCTTTTCATACTAGCCTCATTGACTTGATATGATCATTTATATATTGATTTGATTGAATGAATGTGATGAGATCAAGTGGTTCGCTTGGGGACTAGCAATAGTCTCTAAGTGCAAACCACATCCAGGGTACCCTCCTGGGGCATGACCATTACTGAGGTGAAATTCAATAGAAGCAAAGTTACATGCAATAATTGTGTATCCACAGGTCATAACAAGAAGACTTGCACACATTCTCAATCTAAAAACTGATCACAGCTGACGAGTCCAAAAAAACTGATTGGGTAATTTTTTTATTGTTATTACAATTATTATGACATTGAACTTGCTATTGGATGGTATTTTGTGCGCCATCAATTATTGTTCCTTTACGGGGTGGTGGATGAAAATATCCAATTTTTTTACACAGTTGATGATGATTGACATTGTAGTAATGTTGATTTTATTTTGATTTCATTTATGGTATAATGTTTGTTATGATCACACGTTCTATTTGGTGATAATTTAATTATATTTTTGGTTGATATCATAAATTTGTATCAATTATTTAAAAAATAATATTGCAGGTTCACAATGAACTAGGAGTATTAGTATAATGTTAATTTTATCAATTGAAACTCTACAGTTGTAATATTTTTTGTTGAATTTGATTTAGTTAATGTAATCTTGTTAATGGTATCAATGAGATATTTTTTGCGCAAAAATTTAATTGTGTTATTGTTTGAAAATAAAATATCCTAACAATTGTTGAAAAAGAAAATGACTAGAACTTCCAAAATGAAAATCTGCAGTCATTAATAATTTGTTGTTATTTTTAGTTAATGTTAGCTTAATACATGGCCTTTATTTTGTTGCAATTTGGTAGAATTATTGGGTTATACCTGAAATTTATATAAAGTAGACATAGATGTTTGTTTGTAAGTAACTCATTTGTAAAATAAAATGGTGTAATGGTAGCTTAAGCCTTTGATTTTTATTTTGGTTATAATTTGGTAGAATTATTTGTTAATAACAGAAAGTACTGTAGAGTAGGCATAGATCTGTATTTATAAATAATTTATTTGTATTATAATGGTGTAATAATAGCTTAAACTATTGATTTTTATTTTTGTTATGAATTTATTGTAATAATTATTGATATAAAAAATTACTAAGAAGTATTGAAAAGAGTATTGCAACCTCACAAAAATAGACATACCTGAAATTTGGTAGAATTTTATAGATGTATGTTTGTAAATAATTTATTGGTAGAATTAATGGGTAACACTCGATATTTATATAAATTAGATATATATGTTTGTTTGAAAATAAATCATTTGTATAATAAATGTTAGCTTAAACCGTTGATTTTTATTTTGGTTGTAATTTGATAAAATTATTAGTTAATAGCAGAGAGTACTGTAGAGTAGGCATAAATGTGTGTTTGTAAATAATTTATTTGTATTATAATGGTGTAATAATTCCTTAAATCGTTGGTTTTTATGTTTGTTATGAATTGATTGTAATAATTGTTGATATAAATAATTACTATGAAGTATTGAAAAGAGTCTAATGTAACCTCACTAAATAAACTTTGAACTTTATGAAAACTTTTGAACTTATTTGTATTACTTTATGGTATAATGTTACTTTTAATAATTGATTTTTTGATGGTGTTAATTGATATAAATATGAGAAATTCCTATCAACCATTTGAAGAAGGAATATTGCAACTTCCAAATGAAGTCCACAAATTTTAAATGTTCAAGTAAAAATAAGACAATAAATTGAGCATAAGGTTTTAAAATATTTAATGCAAACATCAGCGAAAAATTGATTTCAATGATCTACAACATAATAACAAAAAATCTACCATCAAAAGAACATTAGAAATGATACACCCGATAAAATTATCAAAATACCCCTAGATGAGAGACGCTTGCATAACGCAACTTCTCAAACTCTTTTGGAAAATCTGAGGCCAGAATTGCGATCAACATGAAAAATTATATGGGAAAATAGTCTTGGTTGATTTTTAGAGCAACTGGATCGAAATATAATTTTTTGGGGTAGAAATACAATTTTAAAAAAGTGCACGACATGTCCGTGTCGTTGACTTGTCACAAATTTGCACTTAACTGGGTTATTTTCTACAGAATTATAAAATTGATCGGAAAATTTTCAAAAAAAATGAACGCGTACACAACAGGTCCGCATCGCGGACTTGGTTCGTCGAAGTTCAAAATTTTAAATCATTTGAGGGGCATTCTAGACTTTTCTTCACCTTTCCTAAATTTAATTTAGGACCAATATAAGTTATTTTTGGCCTAAAAATGATTTCAAAACTCATTCCTAAGTCCCTACTACGTACTAACTAAGAAGGTAAGAATAATAAGAGAAGAAGTGAGCAAGGGATTCAAGCGATTTGAGCAGAAAACCCTTGTGAATTGATTGTCAAATTTCATACCAGGTATGTAAGGATAAACTAAAACATGAGAATGTTCTTCCATGTGCCTCTATTGATGGTGGTAGAGATATTGTGAAAGTGTTAACCTCTATACATGTTTTCTATGAATGTTTTTTTACAAATTATATACATTCTATGTATTTTCATATGTTGATGATCATCATAAATTTGATTTTACTAATTAAATACTTTTCATGAGTTATTTCATAAATCATATATATTATTTCACAAAAGATTGCATAAATGAACCTAGGGATTGAGTCTAGAGCCTTGATTTTAAGAATGTTGATTGTGCTTGTGATATGAGCATAATGATAGGTTGATAAAACTTGATGGTCCTAAGAGTCTTCATAATTGAACTCTAAAGATTGGTCTAATTGATAGTCCTCTTAATGATTGGTCTAAACTTTTCTTGAAAGATATTATTGAGAGTTGATTGGATGGTTGATAGGTCGAAAGGCTCGATTGTGATAGAATTGATGAATTGATAAGAGTCCTTATGAGACTCATGATTGGTTTGATTGAGGTTGATGGTATTATGAGCATTAAGTTTGAGAGGACTATCGAATACCAAATTGAGTGAGAGTAAGTACAACTCGAACTCATTAACTACGTCGCCAACATAGAAGAGGATTGAAACCGTTAAATCAGATATTTTCTCTTGATAGGTCCCTAAAGTAATAGGGGACTTTTTTTTTCGATCTATAGTGGATCAATTAGTTCTTTACCCTGAAAAGAATTGAACGGTTACGGAAATATCAATGAAATTGTTGTACAATCACTGGCTTATAAGTGATTGTTGTTGGATTAGAGAAATTCTCATAAAAGGTTCCGTTCTGATAGTATTCTGATTTGATTTGATTGGATTGGATTCAGATTGGATTGGATTGATATTGATTGATGATTGTCTACTCTTTATTCTTTCTTTAGATAGACATTTTGAAATCCTGATTGAGTATTTTTTGAGTTGATGTTATTCTACCTATATCTATTTTATTCAGCCATTTTACATACTCGTACATTCCACGTACTGACGTCTATTCAGATTACATCATTTCATGATGTAAAGACAGTTACTAGAGATCATCAACAAATGTTTCATTGAGGATCTCCCCCACTTTTCAGCTGATTGACGAGTCCTCCCTGATCTCAGAGTATGCATAATATTTATTTCATCTAGCTTTTAGAGTTAGACTTTAGACTTGCTTTTATTTTGATTTAAGGTGGTCATGGATCTGTCATTGGCACCATTGAACAATTGATATAGGTTTCATAGACTAGAGTTGATTTGTTTCACTGGATGTTGTTTTGAGCTAGTTTCCTTTTATACTAGCCTCATTGACTTGATTTGACCATTTATATATTGAGATTGTCCACCCTTTTACTATCTTTAGTTTTCCACTAATATATTAAATATTGATTGAATGAATGTGATGAGGTCAAGTGGTTCAATTGGGGACTAACAATAGTATTTGAGTGCCAACCACGTCCAGGGTACCCTCCCGGGGCGTGACAAGAAAGATCACCATAGAAGTCATCAAACAACCACAATAAAGGATTTACACACTCCAGTCACCAAGATCAATGTTTTGTCAAAAAATTCATAAACTTGGGTTATGTAATTTCTAAATAAAAGACTGAAACTAGAATAAGAAACCATAATGTCTATTCCTTCCTTTTTGATGCCAACTTTGAACGAACCACATTATCACTGACTGGGATGTAATTCCTTGCAATTTTCGGAGCACCCCAATTGCTAAAAACCTTTCGAATGACTTCACTTTCACTAATTGCATCAACCTCTATCTTTCTCTTGCTGTAATCCCAAAGCAAAGCACCGTATTTCAGATTTTCTGGATCTACAACATAACTAGACATGTCTAGATGGTCTTGAAAAATGTATTCAACAAAAATACAAGTGTATAGTCCACAATCACTGTGAAGTAAAATATATAATTAAGGATTAAACAAAGTACAAACATCAGTGTTTAGGGAAATATGAAAAATAAAATTCAATCAGTGAAAAATATCAATACAATAAATGTATCAACAAATAGCACCCAAAAAAATAAATCAAATAACTGAACAAATAAAAAATTAACCAGTGACGAGCAATAATACAACAATTGTAATATCAACATGTAACCAACAAAACTATCAAAAAATTTATAATCAATCTTTACAAAAAAAATAAAGAAAATAAAACCAACAATATCACCAAAAAATAAAGGACAAACTATGAAAAAACAGAAAGCCAAATACATTCTAGCAGCAAGAAAAACAAAATATGCTATGTTTTTCAAAAGAATAATTATAAAAAATAACTTACTTAGAATCTTCACGTTGTTGTGGAATACTGTCAGCGAGGAAAAATTCAGAGGATCGGTAGCAACATAGTCCATATATTCTATTGTATGTTTTTCAATCGATGTCATTCCATTTTCCATAATAACCTGTGCTAATGAAGAAACACAGAATAATTGTAACAACCCAATTTTTTTTTTCGAAATATACTTATGGTTGGTATTCTATTATGTACTACAAGCCATGGTTGAGTTTTGGTGGCCCCGGGTTGAGTTTAAGTGACCAAATGCAAATCGGGCTAGTAAGTGGCCTAGAGGGACAGTTTTGGCAGCGTACTTCAAATATTCATAACTTTTGATGTGGGTTGAAACATGTGAGCTACCATATATAAAATTGAATCTCTTTGAGTTAGCTTTGTAACACAAGTGGTTTCACTCAATTTGGAGTTCGGGTGAGGGAGATATGGCCCAAACAGTGAGTGCTGTAGTATGGCCTAAGAACCCTAACCCTTTTTAAATTGATTTTAAGCTTTCCAATTAGTTATGGGTTCTTCCAATATTGTTCTAGATTAGTGTTGGGATTTGAGTGCTGTAGTATTTAGGTGATTTAAATATGATTTTACACTTAAATTCATGGATGAATTATGAAACCCTAATAGTTCAACTTGCATGTTCAATTTCATGATACAAATATGCATGGGTAACTTGTATTATGATTTATTAAGGGATTTCTACATGTTTTATGAACTATTGCCTTTCAAATT
>JBCEWC010011109.1:0-17005 GCA_038996855.1 Solanum aculeatissimum
GCTATGATGGCTTGATCGAGGACTTTTGGGTTCTCCTTCTCCATGTCACATCTAGGCCCCCTATCCGGGTCGTGACATATTGCTAAATTTGTAGCCAGTTGTCGCAATTGCCAATAAGTCAAAGACGAACATCAAAGGCTCGGTGGCCTAGTATAAGATATAGAGATTCCTACTTGGAAGTGGAAAGAAATCAGCATGGATTTTGTGGTTGGGTTGTCGAAGGCTAAAAACACTTTGATTCTATTTGGGTTATTGTTGATAGAATGACAAAGTTGGCTCACTTCCTACCGGTTAAGACGACTTATAGTGCCGAATATTATGCCAAGTTGTTCATTCATGAGTTGGTTAGATTGCACGGAGTCTCATTATCTATTATTTAGGATCACGGTGCTCAATTTACTTCATACTTTTGGAGATCTTTCCAAAGAGGTTTGGGTACTAAAGTCAAGCTTAGTACAATATTTTACCCACAAACGGATGGTCAAGCCGAGAGAACCATTCAAACTCTTGAGGATATGTTTAGAGTTTGTGTATTCAATTTAAAGGTAGTTGGGATGAGCATCTTCCACTCATAGAGTTTGCTTATAACAATAGTTATCACTCTAGCATCGGAATGGTTCCTTTTGAAGCTTTTTATGGTAGGCATTGTAGATCCCAGTTGGGTGGTTTGAAGTAGGGGAAATGGCTTTGTTAGGTGAAAATTTAGTTATAGAAGCTTTGGAGAAGGTGAGATTGATAAAGAAAATATTGAAGACGGCTCAAAGTAGGCAAAAGTCCTACTCTGATGTGAGCAGAAGGGATCTTGAGTTTGTTATTGATGATTGGTTATATTTGAAGGTCTCTCCCATGAAGGGTGTTGTTTGATTTGGTAAGAAGGGTAAATTAAGTCCAAGGTATGTAAGGCCTTATTGAATCTTGAGGCGTGTTGGTAAAGGTGCATATGAATATGAGTTGCCTATGGATATAAGTATGATTCATCCAGTCTTTCATGTATCTATGTTGAGGAATTGTGTTGGAGACCCAAATTCTATTGTGCCCTTACAAATGGTGAATGTTGAAGAGAATTTGACGTATGAGAAAGTCCCGATGGAAATATTGAATAGACAAGTCAAGTGATTGAGAAACAAAGACATAGCATCTGTTAAGCTCCTTCGGAGGAACCAACAAGTCAAAAGTGTTACTTGGGAAGCCGAAGCAGATATGAAAAAGTGATACCCCTATTCCTTCCATTCTAATCAAATTTGAGGCACCATGACTTTCCTATTTAAGAACCTCCTTTCCTCGTGTGTCATTTACATGTCACTTATGCATGATTATGTGGTTTTGACATTTGCATTGTAAATGATATTCGATGCATGGTTTAAAGATTTTCATGAGGCATATGTTGTATTTTGTATATGGTGAATGTATTCCATTCCTTAGAGCTTACCTTTAGCATATTTGGGGACAAATGTTCCCAAGGGGGAGATATTGTAAGTCCCCATATGTCGGAAAGTATGAAAGTACAAAGAAAAATGAATTCTAAATTTTTTTTCTAAGCAACAGTGGTTCATGAAGGGGTTTTACGGGGCGTAAGTTCTTTCATGGATCGTAACTCCTTCTTGTGGAATAATGACTAGACTTGGTAAAATTTGGACTTTCAGGGGTTTGATGTATGGGTTATCAAATGGCTCGTGCCTTGACTTATGGGTCATAGGTTAGGTCATAGGTGGAGGTTTGTAGAAAGTTTCTAAGGGTTCAAAATGTTACCAAACGAGACCCTCCCTTCTACGACCCATAGATTGGACCACGACCCTTAATCGGGGTCTTGTGGTCTTGTTTAGTAGACTTTTAAAGGGGAAAATTAGACCTTTCCTATTATTTAATACATATACTACATCATTTAAGCCCCAAATAAGTCCCTTCCAGCCTTATACATCCCTAAACAACTCCATCCCACCCCATTCTAAAAAATATCCTAAGTCTAAAATTCTCCCAAGCTCATTCAAGGCATTCATGTGTGAGGTGCAAGCTAGAGTTTCAGATCCTCCCTCTCCAAATCAGATTTTCTTCCATAAAATCACCAAGGTGTGTGGATTTTGATTATGGAAACCTTTCTTCCACAAGCTCAACCAATCTTCCACAAGCTCAACCAATCTTCTTCCTTATTTATTTTAAAGTTATGGAAGTTTATGGAAGTCTTTATGAACTCTTTTATATGATGATATTATTAAGTATTTCATGATGTTTTATCGTTGTATACTATTATGAAATGTCAAGCTATGTGAAATTTATTATTTGAATGAGGGTTTGATGATACCCTGATCAAGTTTTATGATATTGTTGGTTGGTTATTTTGAATAATGCTCAAGTGATATTATTTTACTCCTCTCATGGTATTTACTTATGATTTACATGATTTTAAGTTTGTGTACATTTACCCACCATGATTTGATAAAGATGCATGTCAAGTTTCTCAAGTAATGAATGACTTTTGGCATGATATGTATGTTATGCATGTTGAGACTATTATGAGAGCCAATAAGTATGTTATGAGCTCATGAGCATGATATGAATATAAAAAAGAATGATATAAAGCCCTATCCTTGACGTTACAAGTTATGTCTTAATGAGATCCTCTAAGAATGATATTATGATGTTTTGAGACTATGCATGCTATGACTATATCTATGTTTCAAGTATTTCATGGGATTGTGACCTAGCACCGAGCGGACCTTGGTAGACTCCCATTTTCCCTAAACCATGTGCCACCATAGGTATGATATTGGTCCCTTATATGGGCTTGAACCTACCGAAAAGGCAATGCCATAAGGTAAGGACATTTATTGAATCTATCGAAAAGGCTATGCCATAAGGTAAATATATCGTGTGAAATCTACTGAAAAGGCTATGTTGTAAGGAGGTAGAACTTTCTAAAAAGTCTATGCCATAAGGATAGTGTTGGTCTACCTTGGCAAAGTAGACCACTCCATATCTGGTGTAGAGTGAACATCGGAATTTCAACAAGTAGTTCGCTTGGTTTTACATGTCAGTTATGGTATCTTTCCACTATGTATATGATGTCATCTGATTTGATGATTCTTCATGCATGTTAAATTAAGAATTTTCCATTCATGACATATTGAGCTTATTTTTGTTGAATATGATTATGCATGCTGTTTAATTATAGTCATGCTCCTTGTTACATTGCACCCCCCATACTTAGTACATTCCAAGTACTAAAGCATAATTTTTTGCCTATATAAACTACACATATAGGGATCGAAGCTCCTATTCATCCTCCTCCACTACGTGGCTAGACGATTCGATTGAAGATCATTTTGGTGAGTCCTCTACATTCGGGGACAAAAGTCATTTACTTTCATGTTTTATTAAGAATTATTTAGTTATGGATATTATCTTTTGAGGGTGAGCCCAGGAGATGTCTTAGCCTCTTTTCCATTTGTATTAGAGGTGTTGTTGGATATTTGGTTATGTATGTTATGAGCTCAACTCCTACTATGCTAGGTATTATAAAAGACTCCCTTAGTCTGCTATTCCCTCTTATGTGTTGAATGTTTGTTATATGGATGAGATGAAAGTCCTAAGTCCCTAATTACCCCCATAGTGTAAGTCATACATACCTTCCCCTTAGACTTTACTTATTATGTGATCCATGTGAATCCTCTTCCCTACAACATCTCTATAGCGTGAGTCTAAAGTCCCGCTTTCCGTAGAATTATTTGCTACTTGTTTATTGTTTTTACGCTTTCACAACCAAGGGCGTGCCATGTATGTTAAGAGGCTTGTTTGGAGTTCCTTCGAGACCTCCATTCACCATGTTACGCCTCGACCCTAGGCTTGGGTCGTGATAGTACACATCTTGCATGTTCTAATGACATATATTTGCTTGATGTCCCATTGATGATGAAAAATCAAAGGAAAATAATTTTGGCTAGAAAAAGAAAAGAAAAGAAAGAAAGCCAATGGGAAATTGTTCTATCGAAAAAAAGAAAAGAAATGAAAAGAGAAGTCAAAGGGAAATGGTTCTGACTAGATGTGAAAGTAAGTCAAAGGAAAATAATTTTGACAGATACATGATCCATGTGTAGCCCCCATGGATTCTGATCTAATTATATCAGTGGATGTGTACCGTAGGACAGACATGCATCATGATTACTCGACATTTGGATTATGTTGCTTGCATGTCATGGCCTTCCATTTCATTACACATCATTTCTTTAAATATGATATTTGTACTAATTGTGATATGTTGTTGGACTTTGATTTTGTATATTATTGAGATGTAATGACATGAAACTGTGATTATATATATTATCTATATTGTGTATGTTGGCCTTTTCTACATACAAGTTTGTAGTTTTGGAAGTACGTGGTTGAGATGGAAGGAATGCTTAGTTTTTTATTCTTTACCTATGATTAGGTACTCTTATTGGGTACTTTTGGTACTTACCCTTGTTTCTACACATGTGTGCAGGTTATGAGCCCAAATCCAGTTGATGTTCTGATTTTTCTTTCAGACCGAGCTATTATAGATTGAGAGGTAGTTTCTTGTTGCTCCATCCTACTCTCAAGACTATCTAACATTTTATTAGTTTTATTCTATTTGAGAAATAAAGACTATTGAGGTTTGTATCATTTCTTTTTGATTCTTATGTATTAGAGGCTTGTACATGTGACGCCAGTTCTAGAAACAATTGAGATTTGATAATGCTCCTTATACTTTGAATCTTTGTCTTTTATTTTTGTATTATCGTTTTAGCTTCTGCATTATCTTCTGTTATTCAGTTGTGACCTATTTAGGCTGACTTGTCTTGGTGGGTGAAGGCAAGTGTCATCACACCCGATTTCGGATCGTGATACCAATGCTATATTTTTAATAATGTAAGCAACATATGCATTAGTACATTAAAATACACTAAGTATGTGAACAATGCTTGGTGTATATCTACCTATCTATCTATATATATATATATATAACATGAGTAAGTGATCCACAGATCATAGGATGTAAGACCATAATAGTATAGGCATGAAGTAAACCATGCGATAAAACACGATTATAAATTGTGTGGTCAAACATCAAACATACTAAAGCTTAGAGTAATATAATAATTTTATGGGATATCAACCTTAACCGACAACAAGACCATGGAACTATAAAAAAAATCCAACGTGACCCCTACATTGAGAAATGGAGAGGCTACTTGCCAAGGTTGACTCGGCCATGATATAATCAATCAACAATGAGGGCTATATGTGGATTCACTAGCCTAGCCTAAGAGGAAATCTAATGTGGCACATAGTTTTAGACAAAAGGATTGCTACTAGGATTCTCTTGGGAAGATAACATTATATCTTTCAGATAGAACCCCACCTCAAGCATTTTAAGTACTAAGTCAAATTCTACAAAATAGTAAATCATAGGACAATAATCAATCATAGCTTTGAATCATAAAAAATATCATTCACTAGAATAGTTCATTAAAATCTTAGTGATTCATTCAAGTGAGAATTGTTCTTATCACAAGTAGAATCCATGATTAGGTGAGAAAATGCTTTAATCAACATTCATTTCATCCATTTAGGACTTCCATAAAATATACATAAGCAATTTATAAGACATAAATGAAGTCCTCTTTCATTCATAATCATAGTTCATAATAAATTAGGATAATTGTGTGGGTTAAATTTCAAATAAATTTGAAAACATGCAATTTAATAGAATTCATACACAATTACACTAGAAATCATCAATTGACATTATAATCATACAAATACACTTTGATAGATCATAAACCATAGAAAGTATTGTAGAGAAATTCTTTATGAATAATCAATATCACAAAATTGAAAGATAACTGAACAAGGCTCATTATGGGATCATGAACCTTCAATAGAATTTGTAGAGATTTCATAAGAAAATCATCAATTTCATTCAATTAATATAAATACATATTAAGATAGGTCAATATCAATCACAATTTAGAAAATTGAGTAGAAGCTAAGAAGACCCATAAAAATTCATACTTAAAAATGGGGGGAGGGGAGTTGAAATTAAATATGCTCCATGGGAAAAAGGATTCCATGGATGTAAACACACATACCATAGATGATAAGTTAAAAGAAACTTGTAGAATTTTCTTGAAATTTGGTGAAAATTTTAGGACAATTGCTTTAAGGTCTTCAGTGGAGTTTAGAGAGCCTTAGTAGAGAGAGAAATTTTATACTTGATAAATTGTGAAAGAATGGGGTAAAATTGGGGGCTTTGGATAGTTAATAGAGTGGAATTTAGTCCCACAAATTGTCCAAATTTATTTAATGATGCATAAGGAAAAGTCCAAAGTATCCTAAATTAAAAACTAAAAACTAGACAATAGTAGTAGAGCAAGTCTGCAACGCAGAGGGGTTTTGTCATAGGTTATTTTTGAGAGAATTAATTTTTTATTAGATTTTAGTCTAAAATTAACCTAGGAAGATTTTAAGCCATCTTGAAGCATGTCTGTGACGCGGTCATGTTGCAGACTCTTCTAGATAAGTAAATTTTTTTAAAAAAATTATTTCGTGAGATATGCATCCAAAAAATCCCTCAATGTTATTTTTGTAATATTTTACCTTATTATATTATATTTTGACCTTTTAAATACCTAGAATATTGCAATATCTCCCCCTTGGGAACATTCATCCTCAAATAAAATAAGATTAGCTTGAGTAGAGTAGAGTGTATAGCTAACAATCTAGCATGAATGCAATAATGCAATTTAAAACTCATTTCATGGTTATGAATATATATGGCATGACATGGAAAGTTGAAATGTAGAAGTTTGGAGGATTTAAATGAGAATAACCAAATACTAAATACCTTAAGCTTGAGTAGAAAGAAAGAGATAAGGATATCATTTCATCATGTACGCTTCTGCTTTCCATGATGTACTTTCGACTTGTTGGTTCTACCACAGTACTTTAATGGATGCAACTTCTTTGTTTTTCAACCTTATCACTTGTCGATCTAAAATGGAACATCTTCATTAGTCAAAATTTCTTCAATCTTCACATTACCCAAGGGTATAATGACATTCAGATCATCATCACATTTTCTTAATATTGATACATAAAATACTAAATGGACTGAAGCTAACTCCAATAGCAAATCTAGTTGATAGGCCACCTTGACAATACACCCTCCCTTCTTGCCAAATGCATAACACCCTTCAGAGGTGAAATCTTCATGTAGACCCAATCATTAATATCAAATTCAAGTTCCCTTATTCTTATATTTGAGTAAGACATTTGACGACTATAAGCCGCATTTAACCTTTTCCTTATGGATCTCACTTTTTCCATAACATCGAATACCAATTTGAGTCCTATCAAGGCTACTTTGCCTATTTCAAACCATCCCAATAGAAATCTATATCTTCTCTCATACAAATCTTCAAAAGGAGTTATTTTCATGTTTGAGTGATAACTATTATTGTATGCAAATTCAATCACTGGTAGGTGATCATCCCTATTACCCTTGAAATCAAGAACATGTGCTCGAAACATATCCTCAAAAATTTTAATTGTTCTCTGATCTGCTTATTCATTAATTTGAAGATGAAAATGGTGCTAAGCTTAATTAGGTACCAAGATCCCTTTGAAAGGACTTTCAAAAGTGAAAAGTGAAATGGGTACCATGATCTGAAACAATAGAAAAGAATACACGAAGCTTTTTCAATTCTCAGATATACATCTTTTCATAATCTTCAGCCCTATAAAAAATCCTAACTGATAGAAAATGAGACAATTTAGTTGTTCTATCAACCATAATCCAAATTGATTCATGTTGCTTTTGGGTACAAGGTAAACCCATTATGAAATCATATTCACATCTTTCCACTTTCAAATAGGAATTTTAATATTTTGGGCTAGACCACCCAACCTTTGGGGTTCAACTTTCCCTTGTTGATAATTTAGATATTTCTGCCACAAACCTTGCTATGTCCTTCTTCAAATCATTCCACCAATATACTTTCCTCATACCACACTCTAACAACACCCTTAAGTTGGTAGGCTGCTAGCTCGAACTTCTTACCTAGAGATGACCTAATGATAGTGTAACACCCGAGGTCTTAAGCTAAGACCCGAGTCTTTCTTCGTACACACATGGGATCAACTTAATGAGTTCTTGTTACAACTCAAAATTCAGGTGTGATGGCACTCACTTAACCCACCAAGGTGAGTCATCCCAAAATCCAAAAACTCAGCAATAATAACAAAAGCGGAAGATAACTTTCTAATAAGATAGATATAAGGAAGAAATAAAATACAACTATCCCAAGGACTGGTGTCACATGTACAAGACCCAAAATAAAAAATTCTCAAATGAAATACAAGTCACAATGTTTAGTCCTCAAATAGAACAAAAACATAGAAATGGATCCTCCAGGGCCTGCTGAACACATAAGAAGCTACCTTAAAATTAATCCAGAAGCTCGATCCAAAAGAGAGAAGTCTAGCAGGATGGACCGGACTCACAACCTACAAAAAAGTAACAAGGGATGAGCACCAAACTACTAGGTACTCAGGGAAATGGAACTAACCTAAGGTAAAGCAATGAAGAACACAAGTAACTCCTTAAATCCCAATCACAATCTGTCGAACTACAAACCTGCACTCAAAAAAGTCCCAGCATAATATAGACAGCATTCATAATATAGATATATAAGCATTTCGTAGAAAAGTGTATCAAGGGTCCAACTAGTATAACAAATCATCACTAAACTAACCCTCAAGTAACAGTAAATAAGGCAACATGTACGCATATACAAATATTCTCAATTCCACACTCATCACATATTTGTATATAAGGAAGCCCAAAATAATGTGAGATAGAATGGATGTAATGAGATGTAAATAATGTGATGCAATGTCAAATATTGTGATGCATTTCTATCTTAAGATACACATCTATTGATAACCTCAGATCGGAACCCATGGGGGCCATACATAGACCATTATCAATCAGAACCATATCCCTTCGGCTTTCTATTTCTTGTCTTTATTTTTTTTCACTAGCCAGAACCATTTCCCTTTGACTTTTCATTTCCATGGATCATCAAGAAAACACATAATGATGGCATAATAATCATGTCAAGACAATAAGATATGCAAGATGTCCATAAGGGTCACATATGTATGTATCAACCATCGAAACTGAATAACTCTCAAATGCTCAAGTATCCATAATATAATTCCATATGTATCATAATATTCACACACACATCAAATAAATGCACAATTAACATATATTTTGATTCCACAATTAACTCACAAGTTAAGCCATTACTATAAGAACAACATTCAAATCAAAGATATCATGATCAACCCCTAAAATGATAAGATTCTACCCCCAAAGTATTCAATTCCATACATATATAAGCATACAAAGTTCACTCATACTTAACATAAGGTTAGAAGTTCATTTGCCTCAAATAAAGTTGGAATCGCCACTTTTCCCCTTCTACGATATTTTAAATCACTACAATCTATTCAAATATAACATCACAATCACATAACGAATCTAATGACACTAAAATCAATTAATTCATAGAAAAGGGATAAAATGGTAAAAAAAAAAACATAGCTAAAATCTGAAAATTAAAAAATGAAAATATTTTCCAAGGTGATAAGGAGTTCAACGGTGAAAATAGTTTTGAAAATGGAATTAAGATGAGGGAGAAATCAATGATTAAAATTAGAAAATCAAAGTCCGAGAAATCCCCAATTTACACCATTAAAATTCAAAAATTAGAAGTTAAAATCATGAATAAATCAATGTAAATTAATGAAATTGGTGAGAAAATAGTTACCCAATCACTTTGCCTTGAAAACCCTCAAACTTTCACTTTAAAATGAAGCTTGAAGGGTTGAAAATGGTGGAAAATGAGTTAAAATAGTGTTTTAATAAAGTTCACATTCAGGTCGCGTTTGTTCTCTGCAAACACGGAAAAGAATCGACGAACACGAAGCTCAAAGGACAGCTAGCCTCTGCAAACGCGGTCCCTCCTTCCACCAATACGGAGGTCTAATTACCTTGACCTCCGCGAATGCGAATGTTAAGGTGCGAACGCAGAGCACTAGTGCTACATGTACTAGAAATAGCTAAACCAAAACAGCACAGCAACACAATAATAGGAACTGGACCCTCGGGAATTCGTTCGGAATCTCATGAACACAAACTAACATAGAATCCTACTAGAAGCAGTGATCCAGACTCAATGGAACCTTTAAAATTCAAATTCAGAACCTCCATGGCCCCGAACCGGAGAAAGATCCTTTAAATTAGTTTCTAACTCAAACTTAAAATATTCACGGAAGCTCTAAAAATTATAACGAAGGCATTTCTAGTGTTAGTTTCACCATCCGAAACCACTAAAACTGACAAAATTTAATACGAGCTCCCGAACTCCAAATGTTGACCAAAGTCAAACCTACAATCCAAAATAAACTAGAAATGCAACTTTGAGCCTAAAATCTCTGTTTTAACTCTGAATTCAATTCTACAAGTTCTCATAGACTAGATTCGGCATTTTAGAACTGATGGAATTGGCAAAATCAGATTTTGACACTCGAAACTTAAAATTTTAAACTTTAACCCTTTTAAAAGTCTTTCTTTTGCAAAACTCTAACTTTTTAAAAAAAATTCAAAATCTGACTTTTAGACTTATCCAAAAATGATCCAAGGCAACTTTTAGGAAGGGCAAAATAGTAATTTAGTTGGAAAATACCAGAAATGACCTTCAAGGTCATTACATTATCTACTACTAAAAATAATATTCATCCTCGAACATGACATAAGAGACATACCTGACGGCTTAAACAACTGAAAGTATCGGGTACACATATCTGACTTATCTAATATGTAGCCTCACTCTCGGGCATATGACTCCACTGAACCTTTACTGAAGTGATCCCCTTAGTCTTCAACTTTCTTACCTGTCTATCCAAAAACGCTATTGGTCGCTCCTTATAAGTCAAATCTGGTTTCACCTGAACTGAATCCATGGAGAACACATGAGACTCGTATAGAATATAATGTTGCAACATCGAAACATGGAAACAGGATAGACTAAATACAGGTTGGGTGGTAAGAAAATTCTATAAACCACTTCTCTCACTTTAGCTAGAATCTTAAAAGGACCCATGTACCTCAGACTGAGGTTATCGTTTTTCTCAAATCTCACAACACCCTTCAAATGTGAGACTTTCAACCAAACCATATCACCAACTGCAAAATCCAAAGGTCGAACCCTCCTATCAGCATAGCTCTTTTGGCGACTTTGGGCTATCACCAGTCTACTCTGAATCAACCACACCCACTCAAGATCATCTCTTAATAAATCAATACCCATGCTCACCACCGCTGCTGTGTCAAACTAACCAATGGGTGATTTGCATCTCTGACCATACAAGGCCTCAAAAGAAGCCATCTGGATGCTAGAATGATAATTATTGTTGTACGCAAACTCTGCCAAGGCCAAATATTGATCCCATCTAGCTATAAAATCAATAACACAGGCTCGAAGCATATCCTCTAATACCTTAATCATCCTCTCAAACTGACCGTCAGTCTAGGGGTGAAAGGTTGTACTCAAATTATATCGAGTACCCAAACTATGATGTAATACCCTCCAAAAGTGCGAAGTAAACAACGAGCCTCGATCTAATACAATAGATACTGGGACTCCGTGAAACCTCACAATCTGACTGATGTAAAGTTCGGCCAATCTCTCAGTAGTATACTTCACTTTGACCGCAATGAAGTGGGCAGACTTGGTCAAATGATCCACCACTACCCAAATAGAGTAAAAAAAACCCGACAGTAGGAGGTAAGCTAATAATAAAGTACATAAAAATGTGTTCCCACTTTCACTCGCGAATGGGCATCCTCTGAAGTTCTCCACCTGGCCTAAAATCATCACACTTGATTTGCTGAGATGTCAAGCACCTAGATACAAACTCAAAAATGTCTCTCTTCTTGTTGGGCCACCGATAATGCTGACTCGGATCATGGTATATGTTTATTGCCCCTGGGTGAATAGAATATCTAGTATAATGAGCCTCCTCAAGTATCAATCTGATCAAATCACCCCTCCTTAGGCAAATAGATACGACTCCCAATCCTAAAAATACCATTAGAATTAAGAACTCCTCTCTAGCTTCATCTCTAATCACTTTATCTTGGATAATACACAACTTCTCATCCTCAAACTGCCTCTTTCAAATTTAATCCATCAAAGATGAGTGAACCTCAATAGTGGAAAGTACTCCACCCTTATCTAAAATCTGCAACCTCATCAACCCATTAGCCAACCTCTGAACATCTCTAGCCAATGGTCGCTTCTCAACCTGGATAGCAACTAAACTCCTCATACTGGAAGCCTTCCTACTCAATGCATTGGCCACCACATTGGCCTTCCCGGGATGATAAAGAATAGTCAAATCATAATCTTTTAGAAGCTTAATCCACCTTCTTTATATTAGATTTAGATCCCATTGACTGAAGATATATTTTATGGTGTAAGTCAATACAAATCTCACAATGGGATCTATGGAGATAGTGATGCCATAACTTCAACATAAACACAACTACAACCAATTCCAAGTTATGAGTGGGGTAGTTCTTCTCATGGGTCTTCAACTATCTAGAAGCATGAGCAATAACCTTCCCTTTTTGCATCAACACACCACCTAGACCATGAAATCAACACCCTCCTCCGACAATGTTAGAATAGGAGTTATAGTCAATAAATGCTTGAGCCTTTAGAATCTCTCCTCACATTCATCGGACAAATGAAATACTACACTCTTCTAAGTAAGCCTAGTTAGTGGAGCAACAATAGTGAAGAAACCCTAGATAAAACAACAATAATAACCAGCCAAACCCATAAAATTGTGAATCTTTGTAGCTGAGGTAGGCCAAGGTTTGAATTGTCCCTTTGGCTTATCCATCAGTTTGAGGATGGAATGCGGTGCTCAACTTGACCTTAGTACAAAGTCCTTTTTGAAAAGATTTCCAAAAATGAGTAGTAAATTGAGTACCACGATCCGATATGATAGACCTTGGCACACCATGCAATCTCACCAACTCCCGAATATACACCTTAGCATACTTCTCGGCACTATAGGTAGTCTTAATCGGTAAGAAGTGAGCCGACTTAGTCATTCTATCAACCATAACCCATATAGAATCGAATTGTCTTCGAGTATGGGGTAACCCCACCATAAAGTCCATGTTCACATTTTCCCACTTCCAAGTAGGAATTTCAATATCTTATGTCAAACCACTGGGCCTTTGATATTTCACTTTTACTTGTTGACGATTAGGACATTCCGACGTGAACTTGGCTATATCCCTTTTCATACCATGCCACCAATACAACTCCCTCAAATCTTGGGGAATTTTGGTAGATCCCAGATGAATAGAATATTGAGAATTATGAGCCTCTTTAATGATAGTCTCCCTTAAGTTATCAACATCCGGAACACACAACCGGTTTTGGTACCGTAGCACACCATCTCCTCCTTGGGAGAAAACCTCAATCTTCCCATTGGCAACCAACTTCTTCAACTCTACCAAGAAAGGATCTAGGTCTTGTTTCGCCATAACATCAACCACTAAGGAAGACTCGGATCCACCTTGAACGAGGATTCCACCTTGTTGGATTCGGCCAACCTCACACCCAACCTAGCCAAACGGTACACATCCTTTACTATCTCTTTCTTCCCCTCTTCCACATGAGGTACACTTCCCATAGAGAGTCTACTAAGGGCATCCGCCACCACATTAGCCTTGCCAGGGTGATAAAGAACACTCATATCATATTCCTTGAGAAGTTCCAACTACCTCCTTTGCCTCAAATCAAGGTCTCTTTGGGTGAACACATATTGCAAACTCTTGTGGTTGGTGAAGACATTCACATGAACCCCATACAAATAATGTCGCCAAATTTTTAAAGCAAATACCACCACCGCCAACTCGAGATCATGGGTTGAGTAATTTTGTTCATGCACCTTCAATTGTCGAGACGCATAAGCTATCCCCTTACCATGTTGCATAAGCACACAATCCAAGCCAATACGCGACGCATCACAATATACCACAAACCTATCTAACCCATTTGGCAAAGTCAAAATCGGAGCCGATGTAAGTCGATCCTTCAAAGTTTGAAGAATTTTTCTCACATTCACTTGACCACACAAACTTGGACTTCTTTTGAGTAAACTTAGCCAATGGAGACGCTATAGAGGAAAACTCTTCAACAAACCTTTTATAATAACCGGCCAAACCAAGGAAACTCTGAATATTCGAAGGAGTCAACGGTTTAGGCCAATCCTTCACCGCTTCGGTTTTCTTAGGATCAACCTTAATGCCATCAATGGACACCACATGACCAAGGAAAACAAGTTCTCCCAACCAAAATTCACATTTGCTAAACTTGGCATACAATTGCTTTTCTCTCAACGTTTGAAGCACCAATCTCAAATGACCCATATGTTGTTGTTCACTACTAGAGTAAATCAAGATGTCATCAATGAAAACTACCACAAAATTATCAAGGAACATCTTGAACACCTGATTCATAAGATCCATAAACACCGCTAGAGCATTAGTCAAACCAAAAGACATCACCACGAACTCAAAGTGACCATAACGAGTCTGAAAGGTCGTCTTGGGAATGTCACACTTCCTCACCTTCAATTGGTGATAACCCGAATGAAGATCTATTTTGGAAAAGTGAGTAGCTCCTTGAAGTTGGTCGAACAAATCATCAATCCTAGGCAACGGGTACCTATTCATAATGGTCACCTTGTTCAATTGTCGATAATCAATACATATTCGGAGAGACCCATCCTTCTTTCTCACAAACAACATGGGAGCACCCCAAAGTGAGATACTCGGCCTAATATAACCCTTTTCTAGTAAATCCTTCAATTTATCTTTCAATTCTTTCAACTCCACCGGGGCCATACGATAAGGACGAATAGAGATAGGTTGAGTATTCGGAAGGAGATCTATGCTAAAATCTATTTCTCTATCGGGAGGAATACCGGGCAAGTCCTCAGGAAACTCATTAACCACCGGAACCGATCCAAGCTCAGGTGACTCACCCTCCATATCTCTAACCCGCATAATATGATAAATGCACCCCTTACAAATCATCTTTCGGGCTTTGAGGTAGGAAATAAACCGACCCTTAACCACATAATCACTACTCTTTCATTCCAACACGGATTCATTAGGAACTTGAAATCTAACTTGCCTATTCCTACAATCATCCGAGGCATACGATGCATGCAACTAATCCATCCCAAGGATAACATCAAAATCATACATTTCAAATTCTACAAGGCCGCCTTGTTAGGCCCGGATTTGGTTGTTGAGGCCATTAAAAAAGTGAAGCTAATTAGGGAAAGGTTGAAAACGGCTTGCCAAAATTCTTATTCGGATGTTAGGAAGAGGGATCTTGAATTTCATGTTGGTGATTGGGTGTATGTGAAAGTGTCCCCCATGAAAGGTATCATGTGATTTGGCAAAAAGGGCAAGTTAGTCCCCGGTACGTCGGACCTTATGAGATAATGGAACGGGTTGGCAATGTGGCTTATAGGTTGGATTTGCCTTTGGACATGAGCTCCATTCATCCGGTATTCCATGTGTCCATGTTGAGGAAGTTGGTTGGTGATCCTAAGGCAATTACACCTTTAGAGGGTGTGACAGTTCGGGAGAATTTGACCTATGAAGAGGTGTCAGTTAAAATTTTGGATAGGCAAGTGAAGCGGCTTCGCAACAAGGATGTAGCTTCGGTCAAGGTGCTTTGGAGGAACCAAGACGTGGAGAGTGCTATGTGGGAAGCGGAGTTGGACATGATGGAGCAATATCCCTACCTCTTCCAATCTACTCAAGCCTAAGGTACTAGGTTTTATCCTTGTATGGTCCTACTTCTTTAAATTCTTGAGTTTCATGACGTTTCATGCATACATGAGCACAAAAATAATTTAAATGGTGATTTTGGCATGAGTTTTGAAATATTTTTAAAATGATGCACGATCTGTTATAAGTTTGATGAGAATGTCTCTTGTTTGATTGTTGTCCTCAAGCCATAGTTTTTCTCATTCGAGGACGAATGTTCCCAAGGAGGAGATAATGTAACGACCTGAAAATTTTTGAACCTCATAATGGTTGGTCAAGGTTAGTGTTAAACTTGTCGTGGTTGAATTTTGGTTGCCATGGGTGGTATTTAAGTGGCCGGATTCAAAAAGGATCATTTGGTGAAGTTGTGAGGCCGGTTGGGAAGTAGACTTTGAAAAGTCATATCTTTTTGTATGGGATGAACTGTGTAAGCTTCTATATATCAAATTTAATATCTTTGAGTTATCTTCGCAACGCAACTTGTTTCACTCAATTCGAAGTTTGTATGTGGAAGTTATGGCACTTACAGTGAGACTGCCCGTATATGGAAGTATGCTGGGAAAATGTTTCTGGAAATGGGACTAGGGTTGGACCACGGACCGTTTGGTGGTCCACGGTCTGTGGGGAGTGCTCGTGGGTTGGTCCAGTGGGTTCCTATGGGTTGGGGGCCAAGCCATGGACCAAGTATGATCCCACGGACCACCCCATGGTTTGTGTGACCCTTCACGGCCCGTGAGAGGTTGCGTGAAGTGAGGCAGAATGTTGGCCAGGGTTCGAGGTTGAACACCGGACTAAGTGATATATACGGTCCGTGTGTAGCTACACGGTCCA
Source organism: Solanum aculeatissimum (assembly GCA_038996855.1). Classification (NCBI taxonomy): domain Eukaryota; kingdom Viridiplantae; phylum Streptophyta; class Magnoliopsida; order Solanales; family Solanaceae; genus Solanum; species Solanum aculeatissimum. The sequence goes on from JBCEWC010011109.1 coordinate 16,787, forward strand.
TGATACTCCCCGTGGAGTGATCCAAAAAGTTCCCTGAGAGTTCAAGCCAAAGACGAGACCAAGTGAAGTCTCACGGGCAGGTACACGGCCCGTGCACATGTAAATGGGCACTGTGTGCCTTCCGTGTGGCACTATTTTCAGTGAATTAGTCCATTTTATTAATGGTTAATTCATAATTTAATTAGATCCTATGCCCTTTTTAGGCTTTCTAAGGTCCCC